>JAAEAF010006242.1:0-74479 GCA_011037195.1 Triatoma infestans | reverse complement strand
CTTATATCCCTTCGGCTATGGCTTAGTAGGTCCCTGGTAAATTTAGGCAAATGTCTCTTAATGAAGAGTTTAGCCTGCCTCTGCCCTGGCGTACTTTCCCACCATCGCAGACGCTGGTCTTCTGTCCATTCCTTGATAGAAACGTAAATGAGGCTCCTTGGCAACCCACAGGTTTCGGGGCTCGGTGCCTATAGAGGTATCCTTCGAGCCCTCCCGCGCCAGGGCGTCCGCCCCCTCCCAAAAAAAAAGACACACATAAATTGATCAAAACCATGATTTCTGGACAAATCGCCACATAATTAATATTTACATCATTACTATTACAATTTCAAAATAAGCAGCCAACTTTGTTCCAACATAACAAATCAATACATCAAACATTTACCTGCCTTATCCATATTTATTATCAACATTATATTCATCAAAAAACTAATTTAGGCTTTCTGGACAATTCGCCACATAATTAATATTATCGTAATTATTTCTACAAAATTCAAGATAAGCAGCCTAATTTTTCTTTTCTTTTTTAAAGATTAACATTCTTTATATTAGTTATTGTGGTGGTTGGTTCCCCAGAGTTGGAAATCATCAAAGACATTTTCCGTGATAGCCTGCACCATTGTGTGGTCATCGTGGTGGATGAGCACAAAATGAAGCAGGCTATCAAGGAAAATGTCTCTGATGATTCTTTATATTAAATTTAAGAAGATTTTTCCATCTATTAAATATCTTCTTTTTTTTTCACTATTTGCTTTACATTATCTAATTCGTAATCTATTTTACAGTTTAGAGGATAATGGAAACTTAACTGTTCCGAAATTATTTACCTTAGACAGCAGATTCTCTGGGCACATCATTATAATCTTTAACTTGAACCACTTTCACATACATATGTATACTGCCACACATCTTTATCGCTCCCAAAAAGCCCATTCATTATACGAATATCGCAATTTCACAAAACCGCAACAGCTTACTCCCTTGCTCATTTCTGCAGATATCACGGCTATTTCTACGGCTAATTTCGCCTTCATCCCCACTATTCATAGTTCCCATTCTTGCATTTAAATCTCCCATTACTAAGAACTTTGCTTCTCTATATTCTTCTTTGAATTTACCAAATTCTTCTATGAGCCTTTCCAAAAAAACAACTAATGTAAAATTCTAAATCTTTGCATGCATTGTATAACACAACTATACATAAATCTTAACTATTTCCAACGTTGACTTTTACCCATATCGCTTGTTCTAGTTCGTTATGTAGTACTGTAATTTTCTTCTTCATTGTATCTTTGTAATAGTCGCTGAATCCACCAGAAACACCTCTTCCTTTAATTCTTCTTTTGATTGCTGCTTTATGTTTTCCAATATATGATACTTAAGTAAGGTTTATTTTTGAACATCACTTTCTGTTTACCAAGTTTCACACAACCCGATTATATTTGTCTCCCTTACTATGTAGATTTCTCTTCAATCCTTCTACATTCAGCTTTGCTAAATTCAGTTTATTTAGAGCATAATAAGTGACTACGGGCTTATCAGCATTCTTCAGTATTAATTGTCAATCTAGCTTCACGTACCCAACCTCTTCTTCTTTGATATGTTTGCCAAAATTAATATCCAATTTATCCAGCAACGATTCGCTACATTTCCATATCTCTTCTTCATGTATGTCTTTGATACCTTCACAATTTTTATTCCCTTATATATCAAACCGACTTCACTGCCCCATATAAATTCCTCATTATTTATAAATAAATACATTATTTCTTACTACTGTTTAAGCTTTACCTTTCATTTTATTTATTTCTTGTTTAATTAAAAATAAATTTTTTCTCTGGTTGCGAATTTCTGGGCTGTAATCTATGTCTATCAAATACTTTCACCCCCAATTTATATGAATTTTTTAATATTTCACACACATCTTGTTGTTCTTTCGTAAATTCTAACATGATAGGTTTCTTTGTATTCCTTTTTCCTACCTGTTAAGCAGCTATTATTTTCACCTTCATATTCAACCCTAATTATTCTTCATACACTTTCTCAAAAACACAGAATCGATCACTATGTTTTGCGATAGATAATTTTAACTATGGAAATCTAATCATTTCTCTATTGACTCTCCAAACCAAATTCTGTTAATGGATATAACGGTGAGAACTAGCAAGAGATGATTATATTCTCACCTTGAGACATTGTCTAGCTCTTTGGAACCAATCATATGGTAAAATAATTGTTATTTAACAATTTTGGAATAATTGTTTAAATAACCACGAAAGAAAATATTGGAATGGGAGTATTAATGTACATGTTCAAAAGCTATTGAAAGTAAAAGGGTTTTCTGGTTGATTCAGCAAAGACCACCGATATTCAAACGCTTCAGTAGTTGTAATGAAACTGGATATTAAGCCTTGTTTTAATGGCTTTGTTGAATTACTGTAGCATTATTGTGAAAGCATTAACGTAATTGAGAAATTTAGTTAATAATAGACTGTTATTATTTTCAGATAAAGCCCACAACATTGAAATGGAGCATATTAATTCCATGGAATAAAGGGAATATAAAAGTGAACTAATGTTAATTTCTCAAATTCATTCATACATAGATAATTTTTGCAATACATTAATGTATTTTTTGCATGTAAAAAGAAACACTTGATGTAAGCAAGCATGAATTCAGGTAAAGAATGTCTACTGATATGAAAATTGAAATATTCAACAGAGGACAGACTGCACAAAGACCTCACAGCTGGACCCATTGTACTTCATGTTCACTTCCACTCTAAACAACAGCCCCTTATATCATTGTTGCGTATTTATGGGAACTGTTTTTAGTTTGTTCTTTATTTAGTTAATGTGTCGAAGTTCGTATTTCCTTGTTTTACCTACAATCATAATCCTGGTTAAGGCTTGTTTTATTCCCTCACCACTCAAATCCAGTGTTTTGTCGGCACTGGTACAGAATGCCTATTTTTAAACAATACGATATTTAAGTTCCATTACTTATAATTTTTTTTTATTTTTTATTATGACGTACATCTTGTATTTTTTTGTTTAATTCAATAGTTTAATCAATGATCGGTATTGCTTAAGTCTGGAACTTAGGCAACTGCCAACTGCCAATGAAAAGGTAACTTTTTTAGGTGTGTATTTAGCGTTTCTCTCTTCAGCAAAATACCATTAAATGCAGTACTTTTATTTGATATTAGTAAAGCCTCATTTCATACGGTCTAGACCCGTTGACTGAATCCAGTTTTTATAACAATAATGTAACTGTTGTAATATAACTGTTAATACAACTATATTTTGCGGGAATATTTAATTGCAAGCATAATTACAACATATCTCAAAATTCAACAGTCGCCATTGCATCGATCAACATTTTTTTATCTGGACTTCACTTTATAACACTAACACTTGTTCCCATCCTTTCTGAATTTATTGGTTTTTGTTTATTTACTATTATCATACGTTATTCTTGTTTCATTCTCTTTGCCAAGTTAACATTACTGCTGAACTAGTAAATTTTTAAAATGTATTGATTGTAAAATGATTACTTTGGATAACCCTTTTTTTAAAGCCTTAACCTACTTACTACACGACCAAACATAATTTTAACAAATATTAAAAAAAAATTGTAACAAACTGGCACAACAACGCAATTTTGTATTTATGTTATACAAATTAAGAGCCGTAGACTAGCATTCTAACATTTAACCAATCAATTATTGTAATAAATTTTTACTAACCTAACCAACATAATATCATCAAACGTCTTCTGTTATAAAACTATCAAATTCTGATATGAAATTCCTTTTCAAAAAAAAAAAAAGGTTTCATTTCGACCTGCTATGACAAATTTCAAATCTGCCAATCTTACCAATCCAACTTTTTGAGTTTGGCTATACTCATTTAGAAGAGAGTTTATTCATGGAACATAAAGAGGGGTTTTTACAAACAATGTCTTCAAACAAACAAAAAATCATCAAAAGGTTTTAAAACATCCCAAGCTTCCAGATTGCTGACAAATGCAAGCAAAATAACGGAAGAAGTGTTACTTTACGAAATAATGGAAGTACTTTACGAAACGGTACTGGATTCATGTTCAAAGCTAGAATGATATTACGACGATAGCGAATCACGGTAAGTTTGCTATTAATCAGCTAAATGGAAAATTATAAAATCTGATAAAACAATAGAAATTAAATAAAAAGAAAAACCAAATAAACATCATTACTGAGAAGTATTAAAAGACATTTAGTTAGTTAATACTGATAATACTAAGTTAATAAAATTAAAGCCACTTTAAATGAAACTGCAAAGGATTTATTCTCACCCCTATTAACATCTAATATTGAATTACAGAATTAATAATCTCAATATAAAATTGGAAATTATCCATAGTATATTTTCCTTAGATGATTAAATTATTTTTCCACCAAACAAACATATAAATACAATTATCGTATAATAATTAATTTAAAGATTTTTTTTAATTAGTTAATTACTTTGGTTCTCAACAATAACTTTTATAATGAACTTTCTTATAATTATGAAGAATCTCGTCGGCTAGGGAAGAATTCTATATTATTTTCTGAACTTAATGATTAATAAAAGTATTTTACAGATTTATTTTTTTCTTTTAATTTTTTTAGATTATTATTAGCTTTGTTCAACACTTACATTATAAACATTTTTACATTCTTCTACTTGAGTGTAAGAAATTTTTGAAAATGATTTTTCATCAGAAAAATATGTTTTGAAGTAAACTGTGTGCAGAAGAAAAGAAGGTTTTAACGAAAGGTCTATATGTGGGGAGGAGGTTGCGGGGAGTCTGTATGTGTGTTTATTTTCACGATCTGTCGATTTTATTGAAATTTCGTATTCTTTATGATACCCTATAAATACTCTAATCTGTTTTATTTGAAACGATTTTCCTTAGAAATTCTCTCCGCCTAGATACTTCATTTTTTTTTTTGTCATTGTATTAATTGATCATCAATGTGTCTTGATAGCACACTGTTTATCAAGACATCTTGAAGATGGATAAAGCCCGAAACTGATCGATGATCTCAATATGATATAGGCAATAGTTTTTGACAGTAGATTTTCCTAGCACTCCGGGCCATCGAGTTTTAATTTTTTTTTTTAAGGAATATTGATTTCTGTTGGCATTAATGGCACCAAATAGACAAAAAAATTTGCTACAGAATAGTTTGATTTCTATTAGCAACCATATCTAGGCGCCACAACCGTGCTCCAAGTGCACGTCACTCACGTGATGTATATTGGCAAATGGGTTTTAAACAGGATAGAAATATTTCTTGGTCTCTCACCTAGACGCTGTCTGTAGCGGTAAGAAAAATTAAACAAAGCCGATTATCTGAGGAGCTTAAGGGTCAGTTAAACCAAAATAACTTTGAAGAGAACAATGAGTCAACAAATTTACTTGAACAATACGAATTAGTCTACTATTCAATTTAGAGGAGTACGATCAAGCATTTGACATTACATTAAAGAGGAAACATCAGTTGCTGCATCAACTCCAACCTTGAAAGGTTCACTTCGCTAACCACACTGGCTAACCACTTCAAGCGACTTACAACAGCTACGCCACCGCCGCCATTCTACATTCATTACGCTACCATCAACATTTACATTTTGTACGGTCACATTCTACACTATAAACTCTCTTCCTGAGTAAAATCGTAAATGTATAAATTGTGTTTAATTACAAGTAGCCAGGTCGGGTAAGAGGAGGGATTAGCTCAGTGGAAGCGAGCCGGACTAGAAACGCGAAGGTCCGGGTTCTAATGTTTCTAATCCCAACATGCTGCTCTTAGATTTTCTCTTTCTAGGAGTCTCTACAGCTCCTTGTCCGGTGATCGGTAGTGTTGTCTGTAGGTAGTAAACACTGCTCGGAGGCGGTCAGCGCACTGAGAAAACTCAGGGGGCGCAAGAGAGGCGCAGTTCTTTCAGGTGTCAGAGCACCCCTTTAAAAAAAATAGAGCCAGGTCGTGTGTTCTCAATTACACCATTTCACCATCAGCCTGCTTGAAGTGAAAAGTAAACTTCCGGCTTTACTTGAAGAGTACGAATCAATCTGCAATTGAACTTTAATGATCAGAATTATTTTCCGTGATAACCTGCTTCTTTTTGTGGCCATCGACCGGTTTTGGGCGTTCACCCATCATCAGGATGCTTTTTGTTACAGTGTTTAACAAAAAAAAGCAGGCTATCACGGAAAATATCTCTGATGCTTTCCAACTCTGCGGAACCAACCACAATAAAAAGAAGTTTAATAAGTCTGGCCAGTCTTTACCTAAAAGAGCATACATCAGTTGCTACATTACTTCAATATTTGATTTTAAGGTTCAACCTATTCCACTCTATTAGCTCACCACAGTCAGAACTAGCAAGAATTCAACTTGTCACCATCATATTGCATTCATCACGCTACCAGTATCAACTTCATTATTCACTCTTCGCTTGGCACTCAATCTACTTTCCTAATTTATTAAAATTGTAAATTCGGATATAATTTGTGAGTTTAGTACAGTTAGTGTGTTCATAATTCTTATTTGTCATCAATTTCCCCAATTTATCAATCATCATCTGGCTTTGAGGGAACGTTAAGCATACATCTAAAGTTTTGATGTTTCAAGAAAATCTACAGTTGAACCAACTATTAATAATAATAAGATCAATAAAATTCCAGGATTAACAGAAATCGGTTAATTGTATAGTAAAACCGTACTTGTTTTCTAAATTTGTAATTTTTTTCGGAAAAGGCTCCAACGATCTATTTTAATATTGAAACCTATCTGACGTATACGAACATTTGAAACATTTTTTCAGCCTAATAAATACTCAGAAATCCGTGAAATTAGGATTATTACCGAAATGGTATTTCATATTTTGTTGAGGGATTGTTAGAAGTTATGAACAATGTAGCCACTTTCAAAAAATAACTCCTACTTTTTTCCTTACCCGATACGTACATATATCTAATGTTAAAAAAATCAACTAAACATACAGTAAACATTCCGATTTAAAAAAAAAAAAATTGTAATTAATTGAATTTCACTCTGGAATTTTATTTTTTTATCATTTTAAGAGTAATAAATGTAAAATTTAATAAAAACGCACGAACTCTAAAAAATCATTTAAATATTGAGATGGGCAATGATGGTTAATGACCCCGCCGCTTGTATCTTACTGATATCTCTGTGAGTAATAAATTCCATATTTACAGAGTACGAGAATACGGCACAGCAAATCTTTTGATACATCCATTCAACTACAAACAAGCCTTCCGGCTATTTTACCATGGTAACGCCTCCTTATCCTGTTTAAACCTGATAATTTCATTTACTAGTTTCTTACAATATTACAATATAGTTTATTTTACAAATATTTGTTTTGTAATTATGATTTCACTAGTTTTTAGTTTTTAAATAAATCAGCTTTAGAATTATTTTAGATTCACATGTGATACGATGTATTGTGAATAACAGGAAAAGGGAAAAGTGGGATAGACTGAAAATAATCTATTTTTTTATTAATGATTTTATATTCAAGTAAAAACTACGTAATATATTGAAATAATACATTCAAAATTATTATCGAAGTAATTCTTAAATAAATAATTAATTTAATGATAACATATAAAAGTATTTGTTGACTGTTGATGAATTATGATATGAAGAAATTCGGTGAAGATCGGTCAAGAAAGAAACATTCAATTATGCCAACATTTCGAAAAAGTTGCCGGTCTTTAATTGTAAAATGCCGAATAATAACAAAAATTTTGTTTAAGTAAAAATAATATTGAATTTACATATAGATAGTAGTGAAGATGTAGAGAAAGAATTTTGAGTGGAAATTTGAAACATATATATTTATTACTTCGCAGAAACATAAAAAAAGAAAATTAAAAGTTACTAGTTTTTTGGGTTAAATCATCTACAGGGATGAAAGTTGGATTTGAATAGGCAAAGAAGTGAAAGAGATTTGTGGAAATTTTTAGAGTTGGAGTTGGTGAAGGAGAATTGCAGGTCATTGGTAAGATTGGTACATTGACAAATCTAAATTTAAAGTATTTAGAATATTTTCAACTAAGATATCGTCGCAACCTCTCGATGGATGTCTAAAGAAAGATTGTGAAAGGATGATTGTTGTGGAACACGTGATACAGTTATAAATATTAGAGCCCTGTTCTAATAAATGGTTAGGTCACATAGATCAAACAATCTTTCTTTCACTAGTTCACAAATTCAGATTAACAGATATTCTTAAACTATGAAATTCATAATATAAATTCTTGATCTTTCGATAACTTTTTCTTAGTTATATAGAAATAATATAAATAAAGTTTCTTAAAACTTGATTTCATTCTTTATAGTTTATTATGTGAGTAGACGCTGTCGGCTAGGCCGGCCGGAAGTAGTCGGAGACGCCAGAACGTAGTGGAGCCTGTCGTCTGGCCAGCTGTGCAAGAGTTCGGCCTATAGTGTGGGCGAGAGAACTTGCAGGAGTGTTTCAGCGTTGTTACCCTACCAGGAGCGATGGGCGGCACGACCCGTTTGCGGAGGTTGGATTGGCACAGGAGGCAGAGAATAATTTCCTTAATTTGTAATATAGATTGTGTCTTAAAAAGTATTTTTGTTTATTTAACTAAATACTAAGTGTGATCTGTAATACCCTTCCCCTATCCCGTCCCCGCCTATTACAATTATATAAATTCACTGTAATGTAATTGTATTTGTTATCAAAGGTCAATGAAATAAAGAAGAAATAAAAAAGAAAAATGTCTACATTTTAATATTTACACTTAAGATAGCCTCTACGCTCCAGCTGTGGTAGAAAAGGATTGATTAAGAAGAAATAGATAACATCAATCAATCAATTGAGGCAAAGACGTTGAAAAGATTAGAGATCTTAACTGACTTAATCATAATGTCCTGATTAACAGGATGATTGGGTCCATTCTTACAGATTCACTCGTTAAAGTTCTCATAAATGCGTAGGTTCCTTATCGAGATCCATTTGAGTACTTAGTATCTTACTCAATATAATCTATGTGTAATAATAGAAGCAAACGAAAATATTTAAAAGCAGAAATAATTTTGTAAAATGAAAATATTGTGATTTTTCTAACTACATTTTAAGTGTAGTTTAGAGCGTAGGGGATTGTTAAACTGAGGTCAATGCTATTCAAAGACAAAGGACAGGAAAAAATTGTATTGTAACGAAGAATGCGGAAAATCGTATATTATAAAGAAGTGTATTTACTATAGAAATTGTATTTACACAGGCAAACAGCCTACTACAAGCTATTATCAGAAATTCACTCTGTCCGTTTCAACATCAGTGACAGTGTTAGAGTGATAATTTGATGAGCAGAGTTTTTTGCTTGGTTCATTTACAAGAATTAACTCGTACTATAATATATCTCTAACATATATAATCACACAAATTAAAACGCTGGTGCAAATGCTATACAATTCATAAACATATATCCAACACAATACATTTGGTACCTTTGCTGTAATGTTTCAACTATTAATTTTAAAAGTTCTACCTCGAAATAGTTCAAACTATTATTGCCTACTTTTTACACTGGGAATTGCGATAAAGAACAAAAAGTATACACACTCGTTATTCATTCAATTTTAGCAGAACTTAGTTACGCATTAACTTGAAAATTCATAACAATACTTACACTTGCAATTCATAACACCATACTATATAATATTTCTTGAGGGCCTGAAATAATAATAATTATAATAATACAAAAAAAAAATCTCAGCAATAATAGGTATTAAATAACATTTTAATTATCACAGCTTCTTTTAGCCCTTTATAAGAACTCGTGACTTATTTCTTGCGTATTTCTATCATATGCTTAGCCTGAGCTGTCATGCCGACAATATTCGAGAAGCGACCGGCGAGAAAATAGTGAACAAAGTATGAGATGTTGTTATTTGAAATATTCTTGGGATTTAGCAATGCTAGCTTGCTATTGATATCGAGGTCAATTTGAAACGTAAGATGTGAAATAAAAAAAGATCAGCTAATCGTCGGAAAGTGCTTGAGTTAGGTTTACATTAGACAGTGACATCGATTAATATATTACTTTGGAAATAGGAGACAAGATCCAGTAGGTAAACATTTTTCTATTATACAATAACAAATGATATGCGAGAAACTTCTTGACAAACACTCTAAACTAACACTTCTGAACCAAAGACAGCTTTACATCTCACTGTCACTCCAATTTTGACATACGGACCAGAACTATACGGCACTGCTAAGGGTTCCAACCTCAATAGAATTCAAACCCTTCAGTCAAAAATCCTCCGTCGCATTGTCGGCGCCCCTTTTTACGTCACAAACCGCACCATCCACAACGACGTCAAAATCCCGTTTGTCAACGACCTCGCAAAATCCCGATACATCATATTCCACAGTCCCCTATCCCTCCATCCAAATCCCCTCGTACAAGCCCTCTATTCAAGCTCACTCCCAGATAATCCCCAAAGACGGCTGAAGCGCCATTGGCCCTGCGACCTCCTCCATAACTAATGTCAGTTATCACTGGATAACTGCCCTTCATGACCATTGCATGACACATTTTTTATATCATATTTTCTTGTTGCATTTATGTATACCATGCAGTTGTAAATATTCAATAAATAAATAACATTTTTTTTATAAAATTTAGATTTGAGGTTCAATTTAGGAGAGAGGAAATAGGCTGTACATAATTCCAAGGGATTTATTCACACTGAATTAACATGTTTTGTAAATGTCAACTTTGATATCTCGTAAAACACCTAAGTATCCTTAACTTCCTTTTTCCAAGGGAAATCAACGCCATTGATTTGTACAAAATAATTAACTAAGGGTCTTCTACGTGTAAAGAGAATTATTTCAGTTTTTGTTCCATTGGGTTTTATCCTCTATTCGTTAAAGTAAAACTTTTCCAAATGCAATTGATAGGTCCCTGGCAATTGTATCTATTCTAAAAGAGGGCAGAAAAAAATGCTGTATCGTCGGCGTGCAACGAACACTTTGACTTAAGTTTGAGTTGCGTTAAGTCATTTATGAAAATAATAAAAAGTGTGGGCCCCAGGACTGAGCATTGGGGCGCTCCAGTTGAAATTGATCTAAGGCCCGATGTAGCATTACTAATTGTTACACAGAATTTTCTTTGGAATTTTTGTACTTTTGGAAAAAGTACTTTGGAAATTTGTACTGAATTAACTTATATATTAGATCTTTGTGCCAAACGCAATCGAAAGCTTTTTCCACATCGATCAACGCCATCCCAGTGTGCTTGTTTAAATTGAAGTTATGCTCAATTTCATCAGTAATTCTAGCAAGTTGTGCAATTATTGAGTGTCCCGCTCTGAAACCTGTTTAATAATATCGGAAGGAATTTATTAAATAGCTTAAAAAAAGTTAGTAAGAAACTTTCTATGATTATATTAAAAGGAGACATTAGTAAGAGAAAGAAAATAGTATATTGAGCATTTAATTAGACATGTTTAATTTTTATATAGTGAAATGTGATTGGTTATGTTGTGGCGTGAGCGGTTTAGTAAAAGTATGTTTGAGATAGAAGTATTAGTAATAAGAAAGTAGTCACCACTGCTAACAATAAATATATTCTATTGAAATAATAACTCCAAGTTATTTGCAAAGAATGTATAAACTTATTAATATATTGTGAAACTGCCACTGATTTTTAAAGAACGATTTTTGAAACAGTGTTCTGGCTTTGGAAGCAGAATGCAGACTGTGTTGTTTGAAAGCGGAAGGCAGACTGTCCTAAGGAATGTTCTCTCTAGCGGGGGGAATTTTCTTTTACAAAAGAGTTGGCCTAACGTGTTTTTGTGCCTTTGTTTTCCTAATAGCAATGACCCCCAATAACAGTACCTGACTCTAAATACACTCTTTTTGAAGGTAAATTCACTATTTAATATATTAACAAAATTAGATTTTTCAAACTATAAAATATTCTAAACTATTTTTCAAAACTATTATTTTTCTATTTCGTTCTTCCAATACAATAGCAAAACATAATAAGTTTATTAATTAACGGAACTTAGTGCCAGGAAAAAGCTTTTATATCGTTTAAGATAAATCAATAAATAATTAAAATTATTTTATCCAGAACGATTTGACTAGGGCACTTCAGTAACTAGAAAACAGTAGATAACATAATGCAATCCTTACAAAATTTAATTCTACCTTTTTAGATAGACAGACAAGTCTGTTGAAGAGGGTACGTACCGATTATTTTGATGGCTATTTACATAATTGACAAAATTATTCGTGCAAGATATACTAACAGCATTTCCAACTAATAAACTTGTTAAAAGTATTAATTAGCTACAACGAATGTCATAATAAAATTTTGACGTTAGCATATTAATCTCAAACTCGCAATAATCATTATATTTTTATAATAATATGTTTGATTAATTAAATCATCCAAAGGCTGACTTAATTTCACGTTTATCCCATCTAGTTTTATAAATTAAAATATTCATAAAAATCATGAGAAATTTAGAAAAGAAAAGAAATTTATAATCAAATTTTCTGAAAATTATGATGTCATAATATAATGGAATTGATGAGGAGAGAAATTAGGATTGATTAATTAGATGAGATATGAAAACACTGTTATAATATTTCTATAAGTTTACACAAACTGCACTGGACTTGTAACGATTTTAATAAAATAAAAGGTGGGAGTAGAGATATGACACGATGCGATGTATATAGTTGAATCTGATAGATTGATGTCTAGGTCTCTCACTGACTTATATACAGGTTCTCTCCACTTTTGCCTGCTTAAGCCAGAGAGTACGAGAAAGAGTCTGTTTTCTCTCGGTCGGGCTTGTGTTCTCTCTCTTGCCGTTACACTTGGTCTCTCAACTAGAACCTGTCTATAGCGGTAAGAGAAATTGAATAAAGCCGATTATCTGAGGAGCTTAAGGGTCAATTAAACCAAAACAACTTTGAAGAGAACAATGAATCAACAAATTTACTTGAAGAATACGAATTAGTCTACTATTTAATTTAGAGGAGTACGGATCAAGCACTGACATTACATTAAAGAGTAAACATCAGTCGCTGCATCAACTCCAACCTTGAAAGGTTCACTTCGCTAACCACGCTGGCTTACCACTTCAAGCGACTTACAACAGCTACTCCACCGCCGCCATTCTACATTCATCACGCTACCATCAACATTCACATTTTGTACGGTCACATTGTACACTATAAACTCTCTTCCTAAGTAAAATCGTAAATGTATAAATTGTATTTAATTGCAAGTAGCCAGGTCGGGTAAGCGAAGGGATTAGCTCAGTGTGAGCGCGCTGGACTAGAAACGCGAAGGTCCGGGTTCTAATGTTTCTAATCCCAACATGCTGCTCTTAGATTCTCTCTTTATACTTTGTCTCTACAGCTCACTGTCCGGTGATCGGTAGTGTTGTTTGTAGGTATTAATGATTTTATAAAATAAATGGTTAGAGTAGAGTTATGACAACATGTGATATACATGGTTGAATCTGATAGATAGATGTCTAGATCTCTCACTGGCCTATATACAGGTTCTCCCCACTCTAACCTGCTTAAGCCACAGAGTATCTGAGAGAGTCTGCTTTCTCTCGGTCGGGCTTGTGTTCTCTCTCTTGCCGTTACACATAAAAAGAAATTTATTTTTAATAAAAAAAAAAATATTATTACTAAATTATATAAATAATTATACGCACAAACACGCGTTATTGTTAATTATTACAAGTAAATTAAGACGCATTAGAAGATCTCACAATTTTTATATCTTAATTTACTCTATGCTAATTATTTCAAAATATGTTGTCGTCCTAAGTATCTAAAAAAGTTTTTCTTAAGCTTTACAATTACGGAGAATTTAGGTCCTTGCTAGTGACACGCTCAAATACTTCCAAGCATTCCGGGTAGGACTTTAAGAACAGCCTAATATTATCAACTTTTCTAAGAAAATAGTAACATAAAAACATAAGACTTTTTTTTTTATAACAGCTGATTATTGTGACAATTATTCCACTAAAATCCTTGGCTGAAATTATTTTCCTTAGCTCTCTAATTAGGATTAATTTAATCTTAAGGGATTAAAATTTAAAAAAAAAAGTCTGAATTTTTTTATTTTAGAAAACTCACGTTAAATTTCAAAACCTAATTTATCTTCATCCACAAAACTAGAAATATAATTGGATGCTCTGGGTTTTTTTTTTCTCTTATTAGTCAATCCCAGAAAGATCTTCCTCTTAAAATCCACTTTACACACTTGAATCCTCTCATTAGAGAAATATGGAGTACATATCAAATCATTTAGAGATTCTAAATTATCTACCTAGTACTTTCGTTTTATCATACATTTTTTTCTCCTTGATACTTCACAGCAATGAAAACCATTTTAATAATTGATAGAATAAACATTTTTGTTAAAATTGCTCACTAATAAAAAATCAACAAAACAAAATTAATAATAAATACAGCAAAAACTCATGGATATTATCCCATACATATTTCATTGTAGTAGATATATTGTTGACGTAATCAAAATAAATAATAAAATATGAACTATCATACTTTATATTATTATTGTGATTATATTATTTTCCATAATCCGATAAATTGATTGTTCAGTGGGTGTGTAATTTTATTGTTACTCCTCTCATTTAATACTGGAAAATTGTACCTCAAAAGAAATAGTGCCATATCTATAATAGTTATTGCCTGAAAAATCTGAAAAATGACATGTAATTCTTTTATTTTTTGATAAAAATGAAACGAGCATATTTTTATATAAATAATATAACATGCTTACTTATATAATATATGCCTATATTATAATATTATAAGTTATATAAAATATTATATATATAAATATTATAAGTGTTATAATATTATAATATTATTAGTATAGTATTTATAACTACATATTTTAATGCAAACAATGAAAGTTGTTTGGCAATAAAATCTTATATCTTCAAAAATTAATATAAAAACTTTTTCTTCCAAATAATATAAAAAATGTTTATTGTTATATATGTCGATAGTTTCGTCAATTTATTATAGTTGTCGATAATTATTTAAAATTTATAATTACAACATTTATTTAATAAACACTAACTACGGCTAATATTGGTCAGACAAAAGGCGTATTTTGGGTTCGGAAGTTGGGTAGAGAGATGTATGATTCGTGATTTTAGACCCCTCTATAACGGATTCAGATTGTGGAAAAATCAGTTGTCTGCGCTACTTGATAAGATCAGAAGAGTATAAATCAGGGTGACAGTCATGGTGTCTGCCAGTTCATCATTAAAGTTTACTTTTTATAAACAAATGTCCTCACGCGTTGGTCTAGTGGCTAGCGCACTCTCCTTTAGTGCGAGAATTCAGGGTTCGATTCCCGTGAGGGCAAAATCGTTGTTGACCCAGCATCGTGATAAAAAGTAGGAAGCTACTGCTGTTGGCAGCGACCTACGTAGCGAAGGCCGGAACTAAACGGTGAGGGAACTGCGGATCCTGTCCCCTCTCAATTCAAATAGCCGTCTGGCAAGCCTTGGCCCTTCATGGACTGTTGTCTTGCGCCATAGGTTTTTTTTTTTTATAATTATTATTATAAACAATTTGAATTAAGTAAAAATTTTATTTCTTTTGATCAGGACAAACATATTGCATATACTTTATAGATTGAGTTGAGTTTTCAAGCCGAGATATGACCTATTATATTTGAAATAAAAATTCGAGAAGGGGGTACAAAATTGTCCGTTGTATAAACTGAAGGCTATGGAGGACATTGTGCACTTCCTCCGAGTATTCCGATATTGGCCGAGTTTCAGGTACGCTAGCTCGGTGTTCGTTCCCTTACTGAGTTCTACTTAGAGATCAGGAATTAAATAAGTATATTTATGTGTAAGTATATTAATAATTATGTGTTATGATTTATTGATATTTCTAAATTAGTTTCATTCAAGGAATTTTGACAATTTTGTATATACCAACTTCCGGCTGTTGGATTTTCCAAGCCGAACACACTTTTGTAACTTATATATATAATTATTACTAATTACTTGATAATCCTTTATTTTCCCATTTCGCAAAATTAATTAACCAAAATGATATCGGTATAAAAAAAACAAAACAAGAAAAACTAATGATGGAGTCAATATAATTTCACATTGTCCTTTCACCGACTAAATTGGAGCATTGGCAATCTAGGGTTAAAAAGCACTCCCTTGATGCTAGTTTAAGAATAAGGATAAAACTAGAGATTCAAATAGATGCAAATGTCTTTCAGTTTTACTTAATGCAGCAATGTCTTTGTCACAATCCAGTAAATGGTGGAATCTCTTGGAGAAATTGAAATCTGGGTTAAAGCTACTAATTAGCTGGTTCGAAAATCCCTGAAGTGGAGGATCACGCTAAGATGTGCTGAGAAATTTTGTTGGTGGCAATTTTTAAAGCGAAAAATATTTCCTATCTTGGTCATTTAAAATCTGATCTGTCTCTTTCAAACTAGTCCAAATAGTGTAGAGAATATCCGTCTGTAAGTGTGAGAGGAGCAGAAGAAAAGAAATCATGGCAAAAAACTTCAGAAAATTTGTACTAAAGTTTCCAATTATTTATTTTGAACCACATTAGTGATAGCCTGAGTCAAGAATAAACGCAGCTATATATAAGGTCATGAGTCCAAACAAATATGATGCTTTAAAAATTTATTGCGCACGTGCGATAACGTAATACTGAGTGTTCAATTCGAAAATTTAAACATTCATTAAAGGTTTCACAAAATTTGAAGTCCACTTCAAATAGCATCAGATTAAAGCATATATCTGTGTAACTTCCTTCAAAAATTGTGGTTTCACTTAATTTGTTTTAAAATTTTAAAATTTTGTTTCAATTATGAAATTGATAATGAATAATAAAATATTATGCCCGTAATTCAATCATCTAATAGTTTCAATGAATATTTAAATCTTCTTAGTAGTTTGACTAAGTTCCGACAAATGAAAATCATATTATTAATAAGTTAGTACTTGTAATTAATATCGATTAAAGCTGTTTCAGGGTACTACTTTATGGTCGACAATTGATGACCATATAATCAAAAAGTTAAAATTATTTATGGGCAGCATTTTAACACATCTGGGAAAAATAAAAAAACAAAAAGAAATTGGAACTTATGCTGCTTGTTAGCTGGTAAGCAGAGTTATCTTAATTCTTATTTGTAAGTATAATGGAAGTGAGAAGGAGAGATAGTTAGATAGAATGGATTTTAGAGAAATAAACTAGATGATATGCTATACATTGTATAATAAAAGAATACACAATCTGCAAGGACTTTACAAGTATATAGAAGTTAGGTAGCAAGAGATAATAAATATATAAAGAGAAGACTGGCTGAGTAATAAGAAATTAGTAATTAGGTTGCTGACTGTTTATACAGTTGTAAAACTGGTCGTAAACTATCGCTCTATTTATATAAATCGAACTCTCCCTTCCTAGTCTGGCCTTGGTGGGGAGTCACTAACTTTTGGTTCATTTAATGTGTGCTTCTCCGCTTTTCGGATCTTATGAATCTTTAATGATTCTGACACGATTACATAAGGCCAGTGTTTAAGGTCAATTGTAAGCTGCAAAGGCATAATTTAAATAACTCTTTAGATTAATAAAATAGTTTATTTTCAATACATGCCAATTTACCGTGGAATGTTTAGAAATGTAACTGCCGATAATCTTGCCTAGGAGGGCGATTCCACTAGTTCGTCAAACATCAAACTCCAACCTGTAAGTTTCATGAAATGGTAAAAAGAATACCTTCTCCAAACTATGGGCCTCAGTTATTAGACCAATATTCCTTATCATTCCCTCTAAAATTCCCTACTTCTCGTCTTCAACAAAACATAACTTTGTTATGAAAACAACAATTTTATAAATTTAATATCATTGAGAGAAAGTAAACCAGATAATTCTCCGTATATATGTGAAATTTTCTTATTTGTTCGCCATGTCATAGGAAACACACAAAAAAAAGTTTAAAAATTAAAAAAAAATTAAAAAACAAATCTGTTCATGGATAGATAGAATAACATTATTAATGATACAGATTATACATATTTCCATCTTTGTACAATACAATGAAACTTGAAAGTCATAACTTTTTTTTTTTTATATATATATTATTTCTGAAAAACAAATTTTCTAAGTAATAAACAATAAGAGGATAAACATGATATTCTCATTAAATATTTTGTTACAAAACTCTCTTTCTCTCTGTCTACACATAATAATAAAAGAATTAATAAACTTGTAACTAAAATAATAATAAAGTTTTAAACAAGTTATAACCAACAACGTTGTTGTTATTATTAACTTTTTTTGCCTTGTAATTTTTTTAATTTTTTTTTTTTTTTTAATCAACTGCTAAACGCTGCTAAACTAACCAAATAAATTAGTGGGATAATTTCCTATTTACATGCACTGTTGCCAGGATCTTCAAATTAGCGAAGTTTATAAGTTAATATAGCGGCTAGACTGGCATGTAATTATTTCTAATTTAGCAACAGCCACGGAATATATAAAAGATTGTTAGGAAATTCTAATATTTCTGTATTTACTTGCTTCATTTTTTTATTTATTATGAATAGTTACGATGTAATATGACAGGAAATTGAGTGCATTAAAAATAATTTATGTTAGTTGAAAGATATTATTTTGATTTATTTACACTATTTGCCTGATTAAGGAAAAGAAAACGAAAAATTTCTGGATTGACTCAGTCACACGACTTTCTCTTCTTAGTACAAATCCGGTTAGTACAATTATATATGTCACCGGGAAAGTAAGGCTGAAGTCGTGGCGTTACAACTCTGCGCTAAGGAGATTATAAGGCAAGGCTTAGTGGGTAGGAGAGTGACGACTATACTCCGACAGTCAAGCAGCCCTTGAAGGCACCTTCTTCACACCAAATAGTCTCAAAACTGGTGTGGGACAGCCTAACTGCCCTAACCGAGTTGGGTGCTCGGAACAAACTGACACTCGCCTGGGTGCTGGGACATGCGGGGTTTCTGGGCAATAAAAAAGCGGATGCACTAGCGAGGAAGGGTTCGCAGGATACCTTCATAGGCTCCAAAACCCTTCTGAGGCTGGGCCACGAGCCTAATTCAAACTTCTATCAAAGGTTGGATAGAAGAACAGCTTCTGCTTTAGTGGGAGAGAACACCAGGATAGAGGCAGGCAAAACTCTTTATCAAGAGACATTTGTCTAAATTCACCAGGGATCTACTCAGCCATAGCCGAAGGGATATAAGGCTAAGTGGGTCTACTAACAGGGCATTGTAGACTGAATAGGCACATGTACCAACTACATCTTGAGATAGCGCGGTATGCCTATTCTGCAAGGCTGAGGAAGAAACCCCGGTGCATATCCTCTGCAAGTGCGTCGGCCTGTCGAGGACAAGGTTTCTTCAATTGGTGACAGGCAATCCCGAAGCAATGAGCTTCACGAAGGAGCCACTCTCAGCTTTGCTAGGTCTGATTGGGGCGAAGCTGGGGTATGTGATATAATTTTAAAGGATCCGCAATAGACCTCGTTTGTAGGTCGCAGTGTAATGAGACCCGTTCCTCCCCGCTTTTATTCTATTCTATCGGCAAAGTATGAAATCAGGCATTATATAGAATGCCTAAGCATTTTATAGATTACCTGAAGAGTTAGGCAATATGTAGAATTTCATACTTTCCTTAGACATTCTGTTAATGCCTATGGCAAAGCAGGCAAAGTTGCCTTCCCTTTACAGCTAGAGCGATTACATCATTTTTGTGTTCATACATGAAATAACAAGCACTTTTGTGTACTCTTTCTGCATAATTTTTAAAAATACGTAATATGAATCTGACCAAACACATCTTCGTAAATCATGAATTCTCATCAGCTGTCCTTCTTCAAGCCCCATAATCCCCTTATTCCGATAATACGCATTCGAGGTATATCGCAAACTTCTCCCTCTTCGTCCACCTCGCTGACAGGCGAAATCTCGCGCTGATTGCTATAGCGAAGCGACGACAGAGTAGTGTTGAGTGGCTTAGAAGCAACTGAACGATATCGTCACTCCCCGCTTCTTGAGATCTTTATATAGATTTCTGAAATATACCTATGAGCAAAGGAAATACCAACAAAGACAGTAGTATGTTTACAATACTGGTTAAGTTTTTAGCATTCAAATGAATCGAGAAAGGTCAGAAACTGAGGAACACAGTACCCTTGGAGCGGTTCGTTTTGGGTCCTCTTGGTTCATCCTCCTTGATAGCTTTCACTTACACGGCCGCAGCAGCAGCAGCTATGGAAGGGAGGAGAGGACGTGCGGCCGAGTGGGCAAGATTGATGGGGTACGAGAAGAGTAACTCATACGCGAGAGGATAAAAAAAATAAGCCTGTTTAAGTAAAATTATGTTAATGGAAATGAAGTAGCAAATGTAACTTATTTTCTAATTGAAAAAAATTAACAAAACTTGAATCCTCTTAATGAGCACCAAGTAGTTGTATTGATTAATATTATTTATATAAAATAATTTATAGATCTAGAAATAAAATATGATGTTTTATCTGATAAATAGTAATCAATAATAGTATCATTGCAAAATGTCACAAATAGTAACATTCCTTCGGTAAAATTTAGCAGCAATAACTTAGGCCATAATTATATATGGCCATTAATAGATATAGTTTTTAAGTCTTTCTATACTTTGTTTATGATGATGTAGACATTCTATAGAATGCCTAGGCAATTTATAGAATAACTAACCCAAGTATGAAATAAACAGGATATTACATATTTTGTCTAAAGTAGCTAGGTAATGTATGAAATGTCTAGGCATTTTATAGAATACCTGAATTTCTTACTTTGACGGTAACAATATATAAGAATGAATTTTTTTTTTATTAACTTTAACATATTTGTCATAATATAGTTTTAGAGGGTGGTGAGAGTTAACTTCCACTGAATCGATTTTCTTAAAATCTGGAATTCTAGCAGAACTTCTAATGTATATTAATATTAGATGGTGGTAGTACCATGTATTATATTGAACTGGTACTTCAGAAGAAAGCTTTATGTTACATTTCCTGCAGAACAAATGTTGCAAATTAGTAGCATAATGAAAAAAAAAAAATCAACAATAATTAATTTAATTTGACTCAACTTAACTATAAAATTTTACCTACATATTACTTTAATTAGTAATAAATGATTGAAATCAAACATCGAAATAATTAACCAATTATCAAAGTCAATTAGCACGTTATATTGATAATAATAATGTTATTGTCATTAAATTGTTCCCAAATTTGTTAACTTACAAATATCTTATTACAGACATTTAAAAACAGTAATTAATTTCATTGCGTAAATAAGATCCTACTTAATACAAGTTTTGTGAGAAGTGCTAATTTTAAATCGTTCGTATTGTTGGTGTTCATTTAAATAGAACTTATGAAACATAATACATAGCAATATTTCTTATTCTTCATCTCTCAAGCCGTTTCTCAGACTTCAGACACCAGATAGAGGCAGCAATGTAATACTCAAGAAAGAATTTCTTACAATTCTTAATCCTGATTCCATGTATGCCAATTTTATTCTCGTATTTCTTCTGTATTTCCTGTGTATGTATTTACCTTTTAATTTCCAAAACATTTGCACTTTAAAAAAAAAATAATTACCTTCCATAGGGAAGTGGTTAGCGTACTGGACTGCCACAAGCTAATAATCTAATAAAGGGAGGACCCTGGTTTGAGTTCAGCTAGCTGTACTACCCTTAGATTTTATCTTCCTAAGAGCCTCTACAGCTCACTGTCCGATAACGGACAGTATTGTCTGTAACGAGGCAACACTGTCCTGAGGCCGGTGTACTAAGAAGCCTCCGGGCGCCAATGACCATAGATGTTGACGAGCCTTAAATTAAAAAAAAAAAATACTTTCCCACATTAGTCACTAACGTGGCCAATCTGATTTCAAATCGAGAAGTATCCTGAGAGTATCTAGAAGGTTGTTTAAACTATTATAATTTTTTTCGTTAAATTTTATTTTACTTTCTTATACATATATAAACAATGTACAGAAACTTAATTATAAAAAAACTAAATATAACCTTTAATACTTAAATTTAAATGGTTTAGTTAATGTATCTTTCTGCAACTGTGTAATAATGTAACAATTATTAAATCAAACGAGTAACGTTATAGTTTTCATAACAAACGATGGAAATGAAAGAGCCATTACATTTTCGCAATAGGGAATAAAATAATATTATTAAACACTAATCATCGGCCGTACAAATCTTCTCAGCAACAATTTACGAACAATTCTAGTTCCAGAAAGAAGACAAAAACGAAGATGGCCGAGACTTGTTACATCCAACGTAGACAAACTTCATACTGACTGACAGATCTCTCACTGAAAGACATTATGGACTAGCATAATTACATTTCACACCCATGCCATATTTCACATCACAAACAAATCACTTCAACAGGGCCATCCACTGGATGGGATACCTGCACACGTTGTACATGTCATGTTATTATCTTTCCAGACAACAGCATTGCAGGCAGAATACATTTTGTATTGGAACTGTATAACTATTAAATAAATAAAAAAATTGAACACTAATTAATCCGACATCTAGCAGCAATACGCGAAAACGTATTTCAAAACCAATCCCAAATAACAACGGATTCGAGGTTATAGCAAAGAGCGACGGTTGATGCAGAGTGAAATACTTTTAATTTCACTTGAATTAAACTAAAACTTTCATATTTTTTTATATTCATACAAGTTAAGTACCAATTTAAATGCGGTAGCAGGAAAAAAAATTAATATTTAACAGGTGAGTAAAGTATTTTTACATTCTTGTTTAACACTCGCTGACCACGTGTAGCCAGGCCTACCTGAACTCGAGATTCTCCCTCGCCCAACTCTTCCGCTCCATGTTTCATTTTTAAGTGTAAAATGTTTACAAATACAGAGGGAATGAAAACAGGATATTTTTTCCTTTAAAGATAGCTCTCGGTATCAGAGGGGCATCGAATTGTTGGCTTACAAATGGATTCAACTTATAGAAAATGATCGTCTATATTTCGAGGAATAAGCTTAATAGGTAAGTAATCAAATCATTTTTGAATTGTAAGCTAGAAAAGCGCACAGACTTTTGGTTAAACCCGTAATTGTATTTATTAAACATATAATTCGAAAAGGGAAATTTTTCTTTTGAAAGAGTTTATTTATGTATATATCTTTTCACATAAATAAAGAACATAATGTAAAAATTTTTCGAAATTTATTGAAAACTCTGTGTGGTCACGCTCTATGAAATAATGGGTAAAAACTGCGTCATTATGTTTTTTTTTATAACGACTTGTGATGTGATAGCTTTAGAGATTTGTTTCACACAATTTACGCAGTTGTATGATTTAAACAAAACAATGAAAAAAAACAAACAAAAATCAAGATTCATTTGTTTTCATTTAGTTGTTTAATTGATACTTTGCCACTACACTAAAAAATTCATCGACTTCTTCTCGCTCCATTATTTCATACAGCGTGACCAAAAAAAATGGACGAAATGGACTCTGGGGACATCAAAAACATGGAAATCTGTCAATATACAAAAAGAGTGAACTTTTATATGGATTGAATTTTTTTTTTGTCAACAAAACGAAGTTTGAGGTGACAAAATAAAAGCAAAAAAATGTTGTTATATTGGGGGGGGTGCTATTTTAAAAACTTAGAAGGTCATGGACATGTATCTAAAATTGTTCGATATTCGATATGTACATTTTTCCGAAATAAGAAGAGGGGGGGTGTATAACTCCAGAGTCGTCATTTATTCGGATAGCCAGGCTGCTCTGAGGGCAATTGATTCGTGGGAGATCAGCTCAAGGTGGAGTGGGACTGCCTAGGTGCACTCAGGGAAATTAGTAGCCATAATAAGGTCTTCCTGGTTTGGGTACCTGGCACTCGGGTTACAGAGGCAATGAGGCGGCGGACCGCCTGGCCCGGAAGGGTTCAATGAGAGCACTTATCGGGCCGGAGCCGTTCTGTGGTGTCTCAAGATGCCTCAGGAGTGCATCCATTAAGCTATGGATGCAGGACCGATCAAGGGAATGGTGGGTCAAAACTCAGGCCAGAGGCAGGCGAAAACGTTTAGTTTATAGCCACTCGCCCAAGCTAACTGCGGAATTACTCCAATTAGGCCGGGTGGCCATAAGGATAGCAGTTGGCGTTCTCACTGGCCATTGTAGATTAAATAAGCACATGCATCGCATGGGCCTGGCAACGGATAGCCTGTGTAGGTTTTGTCAGGAGGAAGAGGAGACGGCACTGCACGTGGTATGTCAGTGCGAAGGGCTGGTCTGGCTAAGGTACCGCCTCTTTGGTAAAGAGAAGCTGGTCAGCCAGGGCCCTCTCTCGGACCTATTAAATTTTTTAAGGCAAGCAGGACTCGAGAGGGTCCTCTGATGGCAGGTGCTCTGATTGACCACCTGGAAGTCCCCACCCACCAATTCCACAGTCCGGTTAAGGACAGGATAGGGGGAGGGTCTCCAACTAGGGGGGTGCCACAATAAATCCTTGGGGTGTCGCAGTGGCGTAGGCTGAAGAGCCAATTCCCCCGTTAGAATCTATCTATCTATCTTCTCAACCTTAATTTGAGAAACTTGGGGTTCTTCCTCTATCATTATTATACTACATATTTATTCCAACATATTCTCAGGTTCTACAATTTTCCTAATTGTAGTGGTCCTACGGGCGATGTGAAAACATCTTTTAACTAGCAATCTTTTGGGCAACCCTGGAAGGGTTTGTTTGCCACTCAGAAAATCTGACTGATTCCCTGGGTCCACCCGCTAGTCAATGTACGTTTTCGAGCCCGGTTGTGAAGCAAGAGGACTGGAGAAGCAATTAGTTCATCAATAAATTTATTGTTATATCAGAATTGGTTGTTGTATGTGTCTTGTGTTGCTACACTGCCCCAATCATCTACTTATTTCTGCAAAACCTGCCTAAAGTCTCCTATCAGAGTTCCTGCAGAGTTCTAAATTCCCTGAAACCAGCTTTTGGTACCGGATGAATTACTTTACTCGGCTTGCAAATTCGTAGCGTTGAAACTACGATAGGATTTTTCTTGTTCTTGGCCCCTGTGGTTACTTTAATTTTTAAGTTACCACACCTCATTACAACTACTGGAGGATATCTTTTGTTCTTGGCCTCTTGGTCCTTCTGGTTACTTTAATCTTTTAAGTGATCACACCTTATTGCAACTAAAATAATCATTCATTAGTTGATTTCTTTATCTTTATCATTGCTGTTGGCTTAACCACTTAGAGGAATTCATGAACGAAGTTACCTTACACAATTCTTGTTCCTTGTTTGTACTTTTAAGTCTTATTTGTGCAATGTATGTTCTTTATATTTATATATTATATAAAGCAAAATATTATTAGTTATTTGTTTATAATTTAAGGAATAATATATTAGTTCCCAGCGTACCTTATATGTCCCACAAAACAGTCCCCACTCTGAACGGACTTGCACGGACACGTTTGCATGCATGGACTTGCAAGAACCTGTCAACACTCTACAGGGTGTATACAATTTTTTAGTTCAAAGTTTTTATTCATACAGTGAGTATTGTCCGAGATATTGAGTCACAAAGTGTGTTAACTTTTTCTTCAATCAAAAACATGGCCGCAGTTGACGAAAAGTAAGTTTTATGAAAATAATTATAATTTAATTTTGAGAAAAACTTTTTATTTTATTACTAGATAAACTAATAAGTGTTTTGCTGTTGTTTACTTTCAATTAAAATATTTTTGTGATAATGAAATATTTCAAAAATCTTTGATGTACCATAAATGGTACACTAGGCACTAATGTAGTCTTTTTTTTAGAAACGTTCGTAAATGAAGTAAGTAGTTTTTCTCTCATTTTTAGTTAAGTTTTTAGCTATCAGTAATGAATAAAATATTTTTAGGGCATTAGCAGCCATTCTTGAACCAGGCTTGACTGTTCAGCAAGCATTGGATATATTATTTGAAGAGGATAGTGAAAGTAACGAGCATACGGGAAACTTATATATTGCTCCGCCTGACGCCAATTTGCTTACTGATGAGGATTCAGCAGATGAAGAAACCGGCGGAGATCCTGACAATTTAAATAGAAGGCAATTGTTGGCAGAAGCAGAAATAAAAGCTACTCAAGAAAACCTCTACGAGGATCTAATAGAAAATAGAATCCATGAATGGATAGAGGGCGACCTCGAATACGTACCTAGAAATTTTCCTTCGCCGAATTATGAAAAATTTATAGATAAGACTGCAGTAGAATTATTTGAAATGTTTATAGACAATGACTTAATTGACTACATTACTAAAGAAACAAATAGATACGCCTTATTTTTGAATATGCCAAATCCAGAAGTGAGCCCAGAAGAAATTAGGTGCTTTATTGGTGTTCTAATTTTGAGTGGCTATGTTAGCTTGCCATCAAAGAGAATGTATTGGGAAAACCAAGATGATACCCACAATAAACTAGTGAGCCAGGCAATAAGAAGAAATCGTTTTGAACAAATTCTTCGTTTCCTACACCTTGCAAATAACGAAGAGTTTATGGCTGGAGACAAAGTATGGAAGATAAGACCTTACGTTGAAAAACTTAAAAAAAAATTTATGGAAAATTTTATACCAGAGCAAAATTTGTCATTTGACGAAAGCATGGTTAAATACTATGGCAGGCATGGTATAAAACAATTTATCCGTGGCAAGCCCATTCGTTTTGGCTACAAAATATGGTCTCTAAATACACCAGATGGGTATCTAGTAGATTTTGAAATATACCAAGGTAAATCAATATCCCACGACAGAATGGCTGAAAAAAAGTTTGGGAAAGCAGCTACACCACTGATTACAATGATTAAAAATTTTCCTCCTGAAAAAAGGAAATTAGCGTATAATTTTTATTTTGATAATCTTTTCTCCAGCTTCAATCTCTTATCATTTTTAAAAGCTAATGGTTACGGAGCAACAGGTACTATAAGAGAAAACCGGATACCTTCGACGTGTATGGTTTCAAAGAAAAGTGAAGTCATGAGCAAAGAAAGAGGATACTATGAACATACACTAAGCAAAACTGATGGAACATTGCTATGTAAGTGGAAGGATAATTCAGTTGTGTGTGCGGTATCTAATGTATATGGCGTTACACCGACAACAAGTGTTAAAAGATATTCTCAAAAGCATAAAAAACATATTCAGGTTGCACGTCCTGCTCTTTTAACACAATATAATCAATACATGGGAGGCACAGATCGAATGGATCAAAATATTAGTCAATATCGAATCAGTATCCGAAATCGAAAATGGTACTGGGCTCTGTTCTCATGGCTTCTAGATGCAGCTATCCATAATTCGTGGATTTTATACAGAAAGGCTGTTCGAGATATTCCGCAGATTGATTTCAGAAGAGAAATAGCCCAAGTATATTTAAAAACATATGCAAACCTTTCTAAAGGACCAGGGAGAATACCAAAACCATCATCAACGAAAGCTATTGCTTTAGACAGAAGAGATCATCTTGTAGGAAAAATAGCTAACAATAAAAGGAGAAGATGTGCTGGTGCTAACTGCACTACAAAAGCGCGTACAGAGTGCGTAAAATGTGATGTTGGGTTATGTGTAGATTGTTTTATTAATTATCACTCACAGTAATTAAGTATTTTAATATTTCAAGGTGTGCTGTATATATTTATAAACTGTCAAGTAGTTCAAATAAAGTTTTATTTTGAAATTGTACTGAGAATTAATTTTCCGATTTTTGCTCTCACTAGTTCCCAGAGGGCCATATAAGGTACACCTCATTGTATCAAACCTGATAGTGCTAAAAATTTATTTTTTTCTTTTTGGCATTATTTCCACCTCTTCTGATCAAATAATATAGACAAAATAAAAAGAAACTAAAAAATTATTAATTTGGGCACTAATGGGTTTTAAACTATATAGTCTACATATGTGATATTTGTTTTTTCCGTTATATTTGTTACATTAATTCACAATGGCTAATCCTGTTGAACTTTCAGGTGTTGCTTTTCAAAGGCTTTGCCTCACGGCCTTGCGCGTTTTACCAAGCTTCAGGGCGAGGCGAATGAGGCTGTCCGGTGCGGTACCGCCCCTAACACAACCTATCAGCGCCTGCGAACTTCACTTACTGACTACACAAAAACTGACGAGCTTAGATCCCTATAGCACTCTTCTGAAAGGGAGCCCAACCTGAGTGATGATCGATTGGAAGAAGGGCTAAACCCTATAGATGATGTGTATGGTAAAATATGTTCACAACTAGATAATTTGATTGCCACTTCTGAGCACTTAGCTTCTTCCACTACGATTAGTTCGGCCTCTGTTAGCCCGACGTCACTATTTTCTTTATATGCTCCTACTGCTGGGTTCCCAACTCAGTCAGTTCCAAAATTCTCAGGTAACCATGCAGATTGGTCTAATTTCTTTTCACGATTTTCTTCAATCATAGATTCCAGTCAATCTTTATGCACTTTACAAAAGTTTCAGTACCTTATAGATTCTCTGAACCAGGAAGCACAGCGACTTATTTCTCATCTTGAGTTCAAGGCAGAGCAGTATCTACAGCGTAAGCACTACCTAAGACAGGCTACGAAAACCCTAAGCGCGTGGCTTCTAGTCATGCAACAGCCCTAATCAAGCTTCCCCAGTTGAACTCTAAGTCTATAGTCTGTTATCAAAATTTTCTAGATGATCTATCATTACATTACCAGGCTCTAGAGCCATGCCAGATGTAGATGAACTTGTTGCTATAGTAATGATGTTGCTTACCTCAAAGCTAGATTCAGCAACGGCAATCAAGCTCAAGGCCACCATCGAGCTGCTCATTCGCTACTGCCCTTCCAACGCCCATAGAACTTTTTTGCATGATCAAGCAAGCTGTAGAGCCAGCTGTGCACGCTCCAGATACTTCTGTGGGACCCATTACGCGTGTTAAGAAACTTGCCTAAGCAACCACTGCACTTACAACTCAACACAGTTGTCGCCTTTGCCATTCCTCTGAGTACAAACTTCAACATTGCCCCACTTTTGCTCAAAAAAGCCCAAAGTTGCGTTTTGAATGGTTGAAATCTTATAAAATATGCATTAATTGTTTAGGCAATCACAAAAATCGCTGCTCTTCTCCATTCTAATGTCGTTTCTGCCATAAACAGCATCACAACTTGTTGCATTTCAGGGTAACTAATACCCATATTGTAACCAAAACAAAGACCTCTGTGCCTACCTCTCCGGCTCTACCTTTGGCAAACTCAACGCCCACGGCCTAGCCAGATCGCAGAGCGTCTCCGGTTTCAGTCCCGATAGCGGCTGTTTCGACTGCTAACAATTCTGTATTACTAGCAAATGCTCTGCTAACCCAAAGAAATCCAAGTGGAGCATATAGCGTGTAGTCAGGGCTTTAATTGAAACGGCCGTCGGTGGCTCATTTATTTCGGAACATTGTGCACAATTATTAAGTTGCAAACGCTCTAAGGAACAAGTAACTCTTTAAAGGGAAGGCCCTACTTCAGCCAATGCAAAGGGAATATGTACTCTTTGTTTTTGGAATTATTTTTTTAATTATTATAATTAACACTCTTATTACTATTTAAACTCAAAGTTTGTAGTTAATTTACGATACTGGTTTCAGTTTTAGTTTGTTTATTATGCATTAATGAAGCAAGCACCTGGATCAACAGGAACTTGGTCTGAGAAACTTTCGAATGGAAAACATGTTTACTCATAGAAGTTCATAATATTGCCATGTTGATTAAAAAGTTGTTTCCATATTTTTTTTTGTAAAAGTTACGTACAATTGTTTAAAATAATAAAAGTTTATATTATGTAAGATTTTTTTATGTGAAATATTGAAATAAAATGTTAATCAATTACGAGTAATAATGATAAAAATGATTTAATTAAATGTGAAGATTTAAAGTAAATAAATAATTAGGAAAGAAAAAAAAAAATTAAGTTTTTCTGTTAATTTAATGAAAAAACAACAAAACATTGAAAACATTCGTTAGAATAACTTTCTAAAGTAGTTAAGTTTTGGTTTGTTTGTGTAGGACTTAATTAAATCTTTCTATATGTGCTTATGTTTGCTTTGAATCGCTGTACCATAATGTCTTATCTATATATAGTATTTATTTTTATTTTTATTGTTTTTACTTACTAATGAATATTTATAATAATATATTTCAAATAATATAAATATAACACGTCTTCTAAGCTCATTTATAAGATGTCCTTTCCACAATAAACAGTGAAATTATTAACTTAAATGATTGGGCAATAGAATATTAGAGCAGTAAGTAACTTACTTGTAAACAGGATAAACACGAGGATCATCCTCACAAAGTTTTGAGAAAACAAAACACATGTTGTTAAATTGAATTTTGTTCAATTTGTTTTTATAATGATTCTCTGTTTCCAGTCGTTTTCATTTAATCGCTAAATATGGTCTAGAAATAAGTTTATAATTCTCAAAATTTATGGGGCCTATAAGAGCATTTGAGAATGATATTTTGCGATTTTAAATATGACTAGATATTGGAGTCGGCTCTTAACTGTAGCAGGAATGATGAGTTGGTGATGTAAATGAGAACACACGAACTGGTACCAAATTTCTATTTTGCGAATATACTGAGTAATGAGATTTTAATGTTTGGAGGCGTCAAGGTGAGAGATATGCAGAGGGTAACATTTCTACAAGAATGGCTTTTGGTGGAGGCGGTGTTATGATTTGGAGACTTACAGACTTACATATCGTGGAAAATGGGACGCTAAATGCCCGGAAGTACCTTGAAAAGGTTCTACAGAGGTATGGTGTGCCAATTTCTGAAAGAGTTCGGTGATGATTTTCTATTAATGCAGGACAATGCCAGATGTCACACTGCTCGAGTTTTCCTTGAGTATCTAGAGGATGTTGGGATTCGACGTTTGGTTTCTCCACCGAGAATTCCAGACCTAAATCCAATAGAAAACCTTTGGGACACACTTGGAAGTCGGCTCAGGCTTCGTCCGATTGCCCCTAGCCCTCTCAGGGAGCTACGTACAGCAGTTATTGAAAAATGGAATGATATTTCTCAAGTGGTTATCAAAAATCTAATCTTTCTGAAAATGTCTAATCTTTTCCCTTCCCCTGAAAGTCCCATTAAATGCATTTTCCCGGAGAAATGTTTCAATTAAAAATTATAGATCTTTGTAGGTGTAGTTGATACACCAAGTTTAAAGAAAATTGTTGATGCCATTTTCGAGAAAATTGCATAAAAGTGGAAAAAAAAACATTTAGTAAAGTGGTACTTCCGGTCGAGGAATATTGACCACTGGTTTCCTGTCGGGTCCCATGGTGATACCCCAACGGAATATCAAGTTTGAACTTTCTGCGATTTTTCGTTTTTGAGCTATGCTGTTCACATACGTACAGACACACATGCACACACACACGCGCGCATACACAGACCATTTGTTAAAAACCACTTTTTTGGACTCAGGGGACCTCAAAACGGGGTCGAGGAAAACTCGATATCGGAAATTTGATACGATTACAATACTTCCTCTTCCTAGGAACATGTTCCAACAACATGAATCCATGAAAAAAAAAAAAAAAAAACGAAAATACCTTAGAGAAGAAACCATAAAGAGAAGATTTGAATGAGCCCAGCGTATGGATCACACGACTTTTTGATGGACCCAGAAGTACGAGTTTTCGAGGTTTTTGTAGTTTATCTCAACAATCACTCTGCGTTTTTCTATTTATTTATTTTTATTTATTTATTTATTTGTTTTTGGACATTCCATACAAATAGAGTTGAGTTTGTAAGTCTCTTTCAGTATTACTTGAAGTTTGAAAATTACAATCATAAATACTTACATAAAAATTGCTATATTAATATAATTATCACAGTCTAAAAGAACGTAAATGTAAACAATCAAAAAGAAAACAAAACCTTGAATTATTACAGAACAAAAAACTAAATAAAAACTGAAAATATCTAATAATAATAACAGAAAAAACTTTTCTCGTATTATATTATATTTTATAACAATTAGTCAACAGTAAAATAAACTTTGACCCTTATAACAGTAAATATTGTAGTGGAATCGTTTATTGTGATTACTGAAGTATGTAGTAGATGTCTTGAAGAGGGCGGAAGTTATTTTAGAGATTTTTGGAAGTTAGTGCTCGAATTATTAACACGGAATTTATAAAAATAGACTGTATTTGTACAATAATTTAAACGTGAGTAATGGTAACTATTAACAAGAAATACTTAGAAATAAATAGGAGATAAATAACTAATAATTTAGAATGATTAAAATAAATAAACTAAGATGCACAACTAAGGAAATAAGTATAAATAAAAACTGTATAGGGACGCGAACCGCTGCTCGTATAACAATCTTGAAGATGCACTGAAGTATAATCGTCCCCTCTTCCAATGGGGCGAAGTTAATATATTAGTGTTAGCAACACTCACACCAAGACATCTGTTCTAGTGTGCGACCTTGGTTATTTCGGTGACCAGTGATTTAGGTCAGTGGCCAGCCTTAGCGGTTGCTTGCTTTGATGTAAAGTATTGACCCTTGGTTTTGTTTGTTTTGCCGCGGCCTTGTCTTGAAGACAGCAGCCGACTAGGCCACTAGTTATAAATTATTCTTTCTTTGTTATGTGTTGTGGAGGTTTGACATTGCTATGACCCTGCCATGTCATTACAATATCAATACAATGGTATTTCTAAAATGTAAACATTCTTATGTATCTTACTTACTTACTGTTATTATTAGTATTATTCTTCTTTATTTTTTTTTTCCTCATTTCCCCTATTCATCAGTAACTAAATTTCTCATTTCTAAAGCAGCTATTGTGAAATAATATAACTGATTTAATCGAATAATATCAGATATTTAGAGCAGACCTATAGCATTGTCCATCTCATTCACTGTTCGATCTATATATTCAATTAAGTATTTATTTCTGTAACCGTAATAAATTGGGCAGGTAATTAAAAAATGATGTAAGTTATCAGGAGCTTGAAGGTTGCACATTGGGCAATGATCGTCACCATAAAATTTATATGATCTACCTTTATAAACAATTCTGAAATATAATGGTTGACACATTCTTAATTGACTTATTAATCTTAATTTAGATGTTTGGGTTCTCAAATTTAGGTACGGTTCCCCTAACCCGAGCGAACTTATATTCCTATAACTCGGATTAAATTGAGAATTCAGAAACCATTATGGGCTGATGGTCAGAAAAATGAACAGGAATTACTTGAAAATTTTCAATCAGAGGGAGGCAGTCTACAGCAGCAGCACAAATATCAATTACAGAGCAGCCATTCTTACTTATGTAAGTAAACTCGCCACTTGAGTCCCCTAAAAGCCGACCATTCAAAATAATCAGATTATAATTGTCACAAAGTTTTAGGAACTTAATCCCTCTATTATCTAAAATCTTATCTTTAGAGTTTCTATTCAATCGATAGTTAACAGCCTCCACATCCTCGAAAAGTCTGAGAGGCTGCAATTCTGACATTGCAATCTCCGATTATCATAAATTTGTATCCTAAAAATTACAATTTATGTAAATTGGCAGAATAATAATTCAAAATAAAGATATTTAACAGAAATTAAATTAGTATTACCAATTAGTGTGAAATGTATTAAATTCCTAGGAAGCGAAGATTTTATCCCATAAAGTTCTCCACCTATAGCTCGGCCAAATCTCGACAGTCTGATTGCAGGAATAAAGCATATATCGTAATCTGCAAAAAGTTATTTTATAAAAAGAAAAATTATCATCAGTAAGAAATGTTTCAAATAAAACAAAAACATCAAAATTAAATAAAAAATTAACGAAAAAAGGATCTTTCACTTTATTTGTCAAACCAGCCACATTATATGAGAGTATCTTTAAATTCTTCATTGCTCGCTAACCAATGACTCCGGCCGACATCTTTTTCTCAAGACACTGGAGAGAGTGTCAATTGACGTGAAGAAGGAACTGTAGAAGTAGATGGTGCATTAGAGAAATAATCAGCAGGCAAAGAGCCGTCTAATATCTCAGATGAATACAGTCAAATCATCATCAACAATTTTGTTGAGTTTCATTGTTCCTGCTTCCTCACCATATCTCAAGCCACCAGTGTGAGACCACTGAAACAAATGGGACTGTACAATAAGATTGCCAGCTCTCACATATACCTTTATATTCGGTTTCCTTCTTAAAATTTCTTTTCTAATTAGTAATAACTTGGTGTCCTTATATTATCTGGAAAATCATTATGCACTCTTATACCTGTGCCCTTTAAACGTTTAACTGACCTCAGAACAGATAACTTATCTTGAAAACGGATGAAAGTAGCCAGTAGCGTCTATTAGGTATATCTCTTCTGCCTAAAGGTACAACAGACATGAGATCCACATTCACTTCCGCATTTAGAACACTATGACAGAAATCAGATACCAGTTTCACCAAATCAACATGATTTTCAAACCTCAAACCTCTAAAAATTATATTGTTACGTCGAGATTTCACTTGCAAATCATCTAATACTCTTTCTGTTTTTTTATGAACACCTTTCAAATTCTCTATTTCGGTTTTAAGGATACGATTCTCTTCCTTGAGAGTAATGTGATCTTCATGAAGAGTTTTAAAATCTTCTTTAGTGACAAGAGAGGACACTTTTAACATCTAGCAAATTATTCAAAATATTCGTAATAGATTCCATAAACTAAGAAGTTGGCAAATAAATACCTGCATCGAATAAGGGCCTTTCTGACCTCTTGGAGGAACCTGCCATAAATTTGTTCATGCTTTTTTTCAATTAAGTCCTTTTAGGACGATTAATTTGCTGATCTTTGCTAATTAATGATTTTGGGGAAAAATTATTATCACACGTAGGCGGCATGCAACGATGATTATAAAAGAGATGAAAAACAAATCTAGTTCAAGGTCATCAGAACAGCTGATATGCGATGAGAAGTCATAAGTAGTAGTATAAACGTTTTCATCTAAAGAGGTGAAAGATCAGTCACTGTAATTCGTTACTTACTGGTAAACTAGGCTCCCCACCACAACTATTCATAACATATATACACTGAGTTTTTATTAAAATATTGAAAATAAATCACTTCCTAGTAAAAAACTGCTCGACAGAAAAGTTTTAAAATTCACAGAGACAAAAAGAAAACTAAAAGAAATATTTTAGTCAAAAAAAAAAAAACAAAAAACAAAAATCTACTAGAAACTTATTAAGATGAAGAAAAATACAGAGCTAGACAAACACGTCTGACCTGTACGAAAGCTAAACAACTATTAAGATATTTAGAAGAAACTGTTCACGTTTGTTGTTATTAAATAAGTTTTTTATTTTATATATTTCCCGAGTGCTATTTAAAATTTATTCAGTTTAGAAAATATTTTGTACAATCATTTTTTATCTTTAGTAATCCTGTAAGATATGTGAGTGTGTGTCCGGATGTTTACTATGAATATTGAAGGAAAAAAAACAGAAAAAAAAACAACTGAATCATTGGTAATTAATGTCAGTAAAATATCTCTATAGAAGAAATTACGTACTATTAGATTATGTTTGTACTTTTAATTGTTATTAAGTCTTTATTTTATGATTATCAGAAGATTATAAAACAAAATTACAGAAAAAACAAAATTATAACATGAAACACAAACAAAAAACCAAATACATCGGTGAGATTACAGTAGTAATGATATTACTATAGTAATGATATTACATTAGTAATGAGATTACTACTGTAATCTCACCTATGTATTTGATTTTTTGTTTGTGTTTCATGTTATAATTTTGTTTTTTTCTTTAATTTTGTTTTATATTGTTCCTGAAGAAGACAAACCAAGTTTGTCGAAACGTCGAACTGTCAATTATTAAAAAACAATTACAAAATTTATTTATTTTATTTTTTATTTTTTTTTTTTACTATCAATTGGCCGAGAAGCCAACTAATTTTTGTTTTCATATTCATCTTTATTTTATTTTCACGAGTTTTAAATTTGTGCAGTGAAGAATGCACTTTGATTTGCAATTGATTTTTGTAAATGTTTTCTGTGCCAAACTGATATATTATTTGTTGTGGTGGTTGGTTCCGCAGAGCTGGAAAGCATCAGAGACATTATTTATCTGGCACAGAACTCCTGTAATGTTTAACACTAAATGCAGTATATTTCATTTCATTTCATTCCTTCCGTTTATTAGTACACACTCCTTCTAACCTCTCTACTAAAGTTACACCGTCTAATTAATTATACGGTATAAATTAATTAATTTATTTAACTGGAATAAGAGAAAAATTAAAAATGAAATGAAAAGATAAAAATGAAATTCCTATCTTAGAAGACTGGTTGATAGTAATGAAAAGATTATATATATTTAATTATAAAAATATTCTAATCCTTTAGCTTCTTATAAAATTCCCATTCAGAATTTTAAGTTTTCTAATTGCGTTATCAATGTTATTACAGTGATTACGATATCTAGTTAAAAAATAAAAAATAAAAAAATGCTTCGGGTTTCCCAAGAACTCAAAATAGGCCTGGCGTCAACAGGTCATAGATATCATTGGCTAGAATATGTTTTTGTTTCTTGACCTTTCATTCGCTACCAAATGTTGAAATATAAAAACAATTTTTTTTTTTTAAATGAACCAGAATTCCTGATATTTGACTTTAATCTGACTTATTTCAATGCTCTGGAAATATGATACAAGAAAAATTGGTTTGAGAATTTCCTTCCCCAGCTTTTTTTTCTAAGTTTGTATTTAAAAGGTCTAAATGGAATGTTTTGACTATAATAGAGAAAATAAATTAAGAAAACCAAACCCAATTTGTTAAGAAAATGGTTTACTGCTAGAGAAGGATATACCAGTTTAGTAGAAAAAAAAAACCTGCAGTCCCAAAAAATGAAGTCGATAAAAATATAGAATACGAATTTAGTTTCGTTTGTTGAATATCAAAAATATTATCAACATAAACAAAACCAAAAAAAATTTTGCGTGAAACACTTACACAATTTTCTCTTACTCCAGTTTTCAAAATAAAAATTGATAAATTTTGTAGTTAGTATACCACATTTAATGGAATTCGTCAGTGTTTTGGTGGAGAAAACTGAAAAAAAAAGAAAAAGCTGTTCAGTAACAAACGCACTTCCGGTTTACTAATTTTCTTGAAACTCGGAATTTTGGCAATATATTTTATTCTAATTAATTTTGTTGATGGTAGAATTGTATAATCAACTATGATGGCAGTTTACAGAAAAACATAACCCCATCCCTCCTTCAAAAGCCCGTTTAAATGACATTATCAAGAGAAATGTTTCAAATAAAAGTTGTAGCTCTTTATATGTATAGTACACATATCTATATTAAAGAAAATCGTTAAAGCCATTTTCTATAAAATACCAGAAAAATTGAAAAATTCATTTTAGTAAAAAACGCACATTCGGTCATCCGATTTTTTTCCAAACTCGGAATTTCAAACACATATTAAATCGTAATTAATATAATTTAGATGACAGAATTGTATAATAAACTGACATAACACCCCTCCCCCAAAACTGCCCTTAAAGGAATTTTTCCAGATAAATGTTTCAAATAAAAGTTACATTTCTCTGTATGACTAGCTGATATACTAAGGCTTCAAGAATATCGTCACAGCCATTCTTGAAACAATGACCTCAATTATAAATTGGCTATTACGAGAACGGAGGTGGGAAAACTTAATATGGAGATCAACATAAAAAAAATGAAGTTTATGCACATAATGAAGAAGCAGCATAGAATAATGAAGGTGGTTAGTATAGGAGAAGAAAAGGTAGACCAGATCACAAAGTTCGAGTACCTAGGTACGTATCTAAGCGAGACTGAATGTGTGAACGAGGAGATTAGGGAAAGAACCGGTGCAGCAGGTAGGTTGTTTGGCGTGATTTGGAAAGGCTTTCTCAGTAACAGGGAGGTGTCAAAGAAAAAGAAGCAGTGGAAATTCCTCCCCCAACTCCTGGTAAGTAGAATACAGGCAACTGAGATGAGATATTTGAGGATGATAGAGGGGAAGATAAGAAGAAGGGGCAATGTTGGTAATGCCACAACAATAAGATACAGCTTGAACATATAGCCAGCAAAAGAAATAATAGAAGAAAACAGGCTGCGCTGGTTTGGGCATGTTCTAAGAATGGATTCTAAGAACGTTTAGAATGGCATATGAAGTACAGGTAGAGAGGCGGAGAGGAAGCGGTAGACCGCGATGCATGTGGGAAGAGGATGTAAAAGAGGCGTGCGGTAAATAGAAAGTGCGTGGTGGGATAGGAGAGCTTAGGTGTAGGACAGAGAGGGTTGATGAAGAGGTACAAGATGAAGAGAGCCTCACACCGCTAAGGCTGTAGAAGAGGTGCACGATTATGTGTTGATAATAAGTTTAATTATTTAAATATTCTACGATTAATTCCAATAATTATTTTTGTCTGATATTAACGCATCTCAAATAAAGAAAACTGTTTAATTTAAAATGAGAGAAATTGAGCTGTAATAATTATGCACCCGTAAAATATCTAAATATTTATTATTAATTATATAATATAATAATATCTTTGATATTACTAGCCCTTTCAATCGCATTTACATTTTTTCCTCCACTTTTCAATTTGTCATTTTCTTAGAAGGTTTGGCAACATTATTGAGTTCAGAAAATATAAATCAAAACGAGATTTTGATTACGGGCTTGAAAATTAGACAAAATGTTTTATAGTTCTGTTTATCAAATAACATAACCATAAAATAAAACGGAACCTGTTGGTAGTTGAGCGTATACACGCAAACTTCCTGTCCAGTGAAAGTTTTAAATATTCATTATCTGAGACATAAAGATACGCACGCACACTTTGTTGCAATAACGAATTTTTTAATTCACGAACTAATTGTTAAAAAAAAAAAAAAAAAAATCGAAAACACGATTTTTTTCAGCTTTTTATAGGAGGTAGCCTATATATTCCAGGGTTTAGATTCCAGCACTATTAAAGCGGCTAACGCCAGCAACTAAAGCTCCCAATGCTTGCTTTGCTGAATTTCCTCAACTGAGAGCTCAAAACCGTTTTACTGAAATTAATAACTTTAGAGAAATACTTAATGTTACAGGTTACTCAGAATCTTCCAGAAATGATTGAAATAAAAATAACAAGCATTTATGTTTGATTAATATGATAACTTTAAACACATATTTCCGGAAGTAAAGTCACATTTCCAGTAGACGGAATTTTACCGAAACCTTAGTTCACCTGGCGACGGTACCAAAGTGGAATATCAAAATGTATACATTTCCGGACTAAATTCAATTTGGATAAATACCGACATGATCCCAATATTTCCCCTTATAGCAGTCGTAGGAAATAAAGATATACAAGGCATTCAAAATGTGAGTTTACAAAATGTTGGCTGCTTATATGGGTTATAAAATGGTTTATAAAATTATATATGGTTCATAAAAATATTCAATATAGATCAGGTATGAAATTAACTTCGGGGATGGTATTGGTGTAGTGGTTACTGAGCATGGATTTGCAACTGAGAAGGTCCCCAGTTCGAATCCCCGCATATAACTGCTAAATTTTTATATTCCTTTAAAAAATGTTAATATTAAAGCAGGTGCTTCCGTCCTACCCTCCCGTCCACAACACCTAATTTGGTAGAGGAACGTTAAAACCCGGCTGAAAAAAAGTAGGCATTACTTTAACACTTTTATTTTCATAAAATTCACTTATTTTCTATTTCATTTTATGACTATATTGCAGAATAGGAAAATTTCTTCATTTTTATTATCTCATATTTTTAAACAAATTAGTTTATAAAATAACTTTATTTAAAATAAATTTTAACAAAAAAAGGAAGTTGACCATATTAACAAATGTTATAATATAGAATTATAATTTTATGGTGATAAGGTATTAATATTTCGATTTGTATTAGAAGTTTATACTAACAATATTAATAGACTATATAACTATTATTCTGGACTTGGTGGTGGCACCGTGATAACAGTTAGCTTGGTTAGTTGTTCTACAAAAGGAAACAACTGGAAACCAAGTGATTATCTTGCAAGATTTCTACTTGGAGAATTATCACTGTTCCTTTCTCTACAATCTCTCTACTTGCTGTTGACCACTATTCACCGGAAATATATTATGTTTTGAGGTATTCTGATTAGAATTTTTGTTTTTTTAGCTAATAATCTGTAATTGGTTATGTGTTTGAGCAAAATATCTCCAAAACCAACAACTGTTAGGAAGTTTAAACTTGATCTTCCATTTAGATACATGATATATTTCCATTTAGTTTATATCGAGGAAGCTTTAAAGTTGTGCTTTCCTTTAAAGTGCCTCCTCAATACAATCTAAAGTTCCTGTCACCTATATATCATCAAGGAGCATTAGATGCATTACTAGAATTCCAAACTTAAAGAAAATCGGTTAATCAAAAGTGCGACTAAAAGTTTGTTAAGTTTATCAGAACTATCCCATTCTCTGCTATTAAAATGATAATAAAACCCAAAAAAAACAACCCACCTGCCTTCCTCTTACCGTCCTATTAGCCTTCTCCCCATTCTAGGGAAAATATTTGAAAGACTTCTTCTGCCACGCCTCCTGGAAATAGTAAACTATCTCAAAATCATACCAAATTATCAATTCGGTTTTCATGCTCTCACTCCACAATCCAGCAGGCCATCGCGTTGTAGTCACTATCGTCACTTTTCTAGAACACAAGCAATTCTGTGCCGCAGTATTCCTGGACATCTCGCAGGCCTTTGACAGGGTAGGCACGAAGGGCTCCTGTGGAAACTTAAGACTATTCTACGCAGCACATATTATCTCATTCTCCGCTCTTATTTCTCCGAACAATTCTTTCTAGTAACACAAGGCTCCACCCGATCTTCTATCTATCCTATCCTTACTGGAGTACTACAAGGTAGCGTGTTAGCTCCTCTTTTCTACACAATCTACGCAGCCGACTGACCTTCTAATCTCAACACCTCCATTTACACTTTTGCGGACGACACTGCCATTCTCTCTACACATGCAGATCCTGTAACTCTGTCCGCCATCTACAGTCTCATCTTCATTCACTAGAACCCTGGCTACAAAAATGGCGCATAAAAATTAACCCAACAAATCTAAATACATAATTTTTACACGAACAACTCTTGCACCTGTCTTCTTGTACAACACTCCTATCCCATCAGCCGACCATGTTTGGTACCTTACTAGACAAAAGACTAACTTGGAACCCCCATACAAGGCTAAACAAACAAACGATACAAACTTGTAGCTAGGCTGCTTGAGACAAATGCTCAAAATAACACTGCAGAATAAACGACGATTGTAACAATCTCTACTTGCACCAATATGGACATATGGACTAGAGCTTTGAGGAACGGCTAAAAGATCTAACATCAACACACTACAAACACTTCAATCCAAAATCCTCCGTCGCTTATTAAACGCTCCCTTTTATGTAAGCAATCATACTACACACAGAGATCTCAACATTCCATTCATCTTTGAACTTGCCAAAACTCGCTACAATAATTTCATCAAAACTTAACATCACATCCGCTTTCTTCTCTGAAGGATGTGCTTCTAGTATGGGTGCCAGGTCACATGGGAATTTTCGGAAATGAGCAGGTGGATAGGTTTGCCAAATTAGGCGCCTCTCTTCCTTTCATTGGTCCCGAGCCTGGTGTTGGCCTGTCTTCTGGCATATGTCTGTCAGGCTTCCAGACATGGACAGTTTCACAGCATTCATCCTTATGCATGAGCTCAGTTGGTTTTCGGCAGTCTAAAATGGTCATCGGGGGTCCGGCAAGTGAGACGTTGCTGTGTTTTTCACGGAGCGCTCTCAGGCATCTGGTCGGATCTCTTACTGGACATTGTGATTTAAGAAGACATCTCTACATAATGGGGCTCATGCCGGAACCATTTTGTAGAGTCTGTGAGACAGAGGAGGAAACACCCATCAATCTTATGACTGATTGCTTGGATTGTGAGGAAATTAGGCTCAGGACCTTTGGTCGGAATAAGATGTCTGTGGAAGAGCTTAGGCTATTTCCGCTTAAGGTTATTGTCCGATTTATTCGGACTTCGATGATTCTTAGATGGATTAGATCCGGGTCTGAATTTTTATTATAGACCCGGCTTGTTGTTGTTTTGCTTGGGGTAGCTATATGGGCCCAGTTAGGCTTTGGATAGCGTAGGGTTTCCCTCCCCGCAGACAAATAATAATAATAACATCACATCCTGATCCTTTAGCAGCTAAACTTTTCTCAACAACATTTCCACCCCAATCCTCTAAGACGGCTGAGGCGCCGGTGGCCCCGCGACCAACTGGTTGACTAATGTCGTTCATCGTTGGATGACCGCCATTCACGACTGTCACGCCACATATATGTACATACATCTGTTTTACTTATTGTATCATTTCGTGCAGTTGTAAATTTTCAATAAAAATATTATAAAAAAAAATTTTTATCAGAAATATTTAATTTCATGTAATTGAAATAGTTTTTCCAGAATAATTGATGTTATATTTGGATGTTCTTCTTACATATCAGTGTAAACTTGGTTTTCTATCTGCTAGGACCAAGATCTATTCCCAAACTCCACTGTATTTATATTAAGGGCAACCATAATTTTATTAAGTTTTCTAAGTTTAAAGAAAATTTGGAAATTACAATTATGAAAATTGCAGTAACGAGAAAATCTTGTGAATATTCACAACAGATCTTTTTTTGGGAGTGGATTCAATTTTTGTCAATTCTTATTTTATATTAAGTGAAAGAAATATAGTTACTTACTTACTGGTTGACACTACAGTCCTCCAGGGATAGAGAATTCCAATCACTCATATCCAACGCTCACAACCTCCCAACCTCCTTACCCCCCCGTCTGTCTCAGGTCTTCTTCCACGTCGTCAAGCCTTCTTTTTCTCGGCCTCCCAGTTTTTCTTCTTCCTTCAGGTTTCCCACACATAAGTCGATGTGGTAGTCTCTCTGATGGTATCCTTTCAACGTGTCCAGCCATCCAAGTCTACTTTTCTTTATGAAGGTCACCAAGTCAACGTCCCTGTAGAGATCTCGAAGCTCTTGGTTCCTTCTTATTTGCCATACTTCGTTTTCGCATATTGTTCCGCATATGGCTTGCAGTAGTTTGCGTTCCCAGACGTTAAGTCTGACTTCGGTATCCTTAGTCAGAACCCAAGTCTCAATTCCATACGCTACCATGGGTCTAATAATGCTCTTATAAATGATAGCCTTTGCTTCGAGAGAGAGAGAGAGAAGGACCTAACTTTAGCATGTTTCTTAAGGCATAGAAACATCTGCTGCCAGCTGCTAGCCTTGCCTTGATGTCTTCTTTTACATATTATTATTTGTAATCCAGGCCCCCAGATATTTGAAGAGGCTTTCCATTTTAAAGGAATGACCTCCCATTAGGAACATTGGCCCCATCTCTTGTGGATTTCCGGAGGAATTCATGAAAACTCTCCTGTTGTCGTTTATGCAAAGGCCCAAGCACCGGGCTGCTTCCTCGAATTCTTGGAGAGCACGTGATAAAGAATTCGTGCTCGCTTCGGCGGTACATATACTAAAATTGGAACTTGAAAGAAATATAGTTCTCAAAAACTTATATTATCTATTATCTTATTCCAACACATTTCAATACGTGAAATCAAACACGTGGCCGGGATGAAGTATAAAGCAAACTTACAAAAATAAAAACCAAGGATCAGACAGAGAATCGAATCCGCGTTATAATCAATGTTAAAAAAAAACACCAAAAAATGCACTTTGTTATAGAACATTGTTAATTCAAACCTTGAATATCACGAAGAAGTTGTAGACTATTATAAACAAATAGCAAGAATCCCCTGCCAAAAAAAAAAAAAATAATAAATAATAAAATCATTCAACATTTATTAGGATTCTCTAATAAGACGCAGTAATTTCAGTGCCTGTAGGGTTTTTAAATATATCGGTACTACCATATACGTATACATGAAAGTGTCACTTTCCAAATTTTCGGTTTTTCTAGAGATCCCTAAAACCCCCTAAATAGATATAGCATAAAATGGCAAATATTTAATTTAATAATTTGTGAAATATATTAGAAATTTTGGGGGAAATTGTGAAAACTTGAGAAAACTTATGTAGTAAAGTAAATCTTTTGGGTCAAAACCTTCTTGACAGGTTCTCTCTCAAATTCTAAACAAATATCAAGTTTGAGATTCGTGAGATGTTTAACGGCAAGATAGAGAACACAAGCCCAACCGAGAGAAAACAGACTCTCTCTGGTACTCTTAAGCAGGCTAGAGTGGGGAGAACCTGTATATAAGCGAGTGAGAGACCTAGACATCTATCTATCAGATTCAACCATATACATCACATCGTGTCATAACTCTACTCTATCCCTTTGTTCTATAAAATCATTGCAAGTCCAGTGCAGTTTGTGTAACTTATAGCTATATTATAACAGTGTCTTCATATCTCGTCTAATTAATCAAACCTAATTTCTCTCCTCATCAATCCCAATTTCTTTCCTCATCGACTCCATTATAGACGTATTGTTCTTGAATAATCCTGTTCATACAAAGATACATATACACACACACACACACACACACACACACAAATAAGCACAGAACATTTGAAAAAATATATTCAATAAACAAACATTTCAAAATGGGTGAAAACTCAATTTGATAACTTAAGACAATTGCAATATTTCCTCTCTGCATAAAAAAAGAAAGTGAAAGTGAAAATTACCCCTTCCTTTAAAAAGGTTTTCCAACAATTTAAAAAAAAAAATTATTTAAGAAATTTAATTTATTGAAAAAGGGGAAACATTTAAAACATTTGTCTACAGTTTAATGCATAAAGTAACGATAATAACAACAAAGAGGAAATCTACAAACAAAACAGAGAGGTGGACTTGATTGTATTGTTCTACCACTTCTAATGTGTCTCACGACTCCATAAACGGAGCTTTACTATGTGACAGCTACTGTACAAATTGTCCCAGATTACCTTGTATTACTATGACATTAGATATAAATTTCTATGACAACAATTGTCTTTTATACGTATATGTCAATTTGACTAGCAGACAGGGATTATAAATAAAAAAAAAGAAGACAACCAACTCTGTTGACCTACTTTAGGAATCCTAGCTGTGTTACATCATTATTCAGGATAGATTACATAACAAAATTCGGCAGATAGTTTGACTCAATTTTTTATTCTACAAAAACCTAAAGCTATTAATTTAAAGGTATGAAAAAGATGTTGCGGCCTTCTTCTAGCTCAGAAGTGGCATTGTGATTTTTTTTAAGCTAGCGGATAGGTTAGATTTTTGTAGACGTAATAGAATCGGTGATGGCCAAATATGGCGCATCTCTGTTGTAAAATTTGCAGTCATACAATGTGCTTCTGGAAGAGTGCATAAACATCAAAAATATTCCAACTGCAAACTTTATAAACTTAAAAAAAAAAATCTCCGTTTGGCAAAGGACATACAGATGCATGAATCAGGATAAAATCCTAAGAAGTTTAAGAATTGCCAACTAGTGGGTGAAAGAAAGATGTGTATGCCGAGGACATGATGGCCCGATCAGGTTGGAAGAAAGGCAGCGAAGATGGGTGCACTCACATGTGGGGGGGGGGTTCCACAGATAGAGACGAGTGTGGACTATTTCTTTTGGAGACCAGGGCTCTCAGTGTTTACACTGCAACAGTGAAAACGTACGGGGAGTGCAATGGGACCATCTGCGGAACATTTTTCTATTAATTAGGTTATGATTAGGAATGATAAATACAAACGAAACAAATTGGACAATTGAGCATTCAAACAAAGGTGAAGCCAGAAATAAAATGCACTTTTAATATATAATTCTATATGATATGTTAGCTTAAAAGTTGCCCAGATTTGGGCTATTTATCTATGTAGATTAGAAATTGGAGGTTGGCAATTACCAGCATACACATGCTTTTTTCTGCCAATTGTACCTTACGACCAAAGAAATACATTTCTAATTGTGGAGGCCAGTTCGAGCAAGATCTGTAATTAATGAGTAAAATTTATAATAAAATAGTAACTTTTCTTTTTATTAAAAAAAAACCGTTATAATATCATTTTGAAATTTCTTATAGGAATCATGTTTTTATTCATAACTTGCAAAATATCGCTCAAAGAAAAATACCGTTCAAGCAAATTTTTCTTATAAAAAATAGAGGAATCTATTTCTTAAATAATAACCACATCTCCCCATTTGAAAAAATGAAGTTGGTGCCTGTATCTCGCTTCTGGAAGCACCAAAACAAATTTGTAAATTAAATTTGGTTTTCTAACAAAAAACTACGGGGACACGTATATTTTGGTTTTTTCTAGCTTTTTTCTTAGTATCCGAGAAAAAGTCGTTATCCATGTACCTTGGGACACCCTGTATATTAAACTAATTGGTTAACTATCCCTTCCTCGATAGCTCTACGATAGTTTGGTTTAAAAAAAATAAATAGAAAATTAAACATGATTTATTACAATGTACAAATTAATTAAATGTAGAGTTGTAATTGTGATAAAGTGTAATTATGTTGGAAATAATGTTTCCTTATCACAAAGCAACAAACCATCGATATTATGCTTCTTATAGAAAATCTTGAGGATGTTGAGCAGAGTGGATTGACTAATCTGTCAGCCAGATGCATGATGCTAAAGTCGCATAGGGCGTGTCAGATACGCAGTACATAGAAACAGTAGCGCTTTTCTGTGATAGTGATAAGATATAAGATATAGTGGCGCTACTGTATGGTGTGATGCCCTATATCATGCTAATGAAAAACGACCAAGTATCGTCATTCTCTTAATCTATATTCTTCATGGATACATTTCTAAATATTGATAAAAAAAATATTATCACAAATGCTTCAAAGTGACCTTCATATAAAACATCGCAACCTCAAGAGGGTATTCAATAAATTCAACTGTATATTATCATGAAGTCAGATGTCGCATCAGGTACTCTGGGGATTAAAATTTTTCACACGAATCAACCACTTACCATCAGGTTTTCAAGAATGCTCTACATTAAAAGGCATCCCTAAAGAGCTCCTAAATTTTAGTAAAAGGATAAAATTCCTCATAGAGAAGATAGATAATACAATGGAAATAAGACGTTTTATAACATTATATTTCACATCTGCCTCTCCTAAGCAATTCCAGCGGGGTTGACTTGGAAAATGGGCAACATTCGTAGTTTTAAATCAGACTTTAACTAATTCAGAAATCTAAAACAGAAATCTCCAAGCAAGAAGCCTATTATAACCAGTTAATCATTGTAAATTCTTAAAGAAGTCTTCAACCGTCTCTAACCAACAAAGAAGTTGACTGCGACCAACGCAAAGGCTCGTCACTCTCTGTCTCTATTCATTATTTAAACTTTACGTATTAAGAAAAATAGAAAAATATATATTAAGTAACAATGTAGTAATGTCTTTTAGTTCTTCAATCATTCATCTACCATTACAAATCCTGTTGTTATGATAACAAATATGATATTGATGGCGGTGTTTTGTGGTGTGATAAGGGAGTATCATTTTAATCAAATAAAAAGCAATGAAATAACGAAATACCATTCTTTCAGTTTGATAAATACTTTACTTAGCTATATTGTAAATTTAGTAGTTTGGAAATGATAGAGTAAAGTTTTCCTGATTGACACTTGTGTGCCAAAGGATTTGTCTTACCTTAAAGAGGCAACCACCTCAGTGTTATTAACAATAATGCGGACAGATAATCGTTCAAGTTTAGCAACTAAATAATGCTATTATTTTTTAATTATCACTTTTCTTGTTAGCTTGATTATATGGTTTAAAATGTCGGATTGGATGTTTATAATGCGGCACTGGATAAGACTCTCGGATCTTGAACTTAGTTTGTATAAATATTTTAATATGAATAACGATTGAGTCAGCTTATATATTTAATCATTTTCTCTTCTTGCTTTCAATTTTTCAAAATATTCACCTGGAAACGCCATATTTTGAGGTCCCCCGAGTCCGAAAAAATGGTTTTTAGGACATTTGCGTTAGTGTGTGTGCAAGTGATCAGCATAACTAAAAAAGGAAAGTCGCAGAAAGCTGGATCTTGATATTACATTTATGTTCTATCAGAGGATACGACAATTAGTTTTGGTCAAAATCGGTCAAAATGATGTTGAATTTTTTTTTAAAAATAAGCTCCAACAATGTTCTTTATACTCAGTGCCAACTTATCATCCACAAAGAAGCGACATTTCATTGAAACATTTTTCTGGAAAAATTCATTTAAAGATTGTTCTAAGGAATGGGTGACGTTAGGCTTACCTCTAAAGTGCCTTACCAATATATTATATGATTCTATCTCCTTTATAATGTTAATAAGAATGTAATATATAGCCAAAATTTCGACTTTACAGAAAATAGTTCAACGGAAGTAGGACATTTATATTGTATTTCTGATGCACACATATATATTTGAATATATATAAATATATTTTGAGTTCTATATGAAATTCGTGTCTACTAATATCCGTATAAATAAATAATAAATCAAAACTATGTAGAATGAAGAGAAAGAAGTGAGCTGACTTACTTGTGAGCGGATTGATGTGCTGAGAGAAACCAGCCAACGTTAGAAATCACTAAAAGAAGGTTAGTTAGGCGGGAAGTAAAGAGGACCACGTAAACGGCATTTCCATAATAAGGATGTGAAAACGAAAATTAGGAAATGATTCAGGCGCTTTTCGAATTTGCCACGGGTATTTTAGGTCACGATTGGAGATATTGTAGGATGGCATTAGGCAACAACTTTGGACTGAAAGGATTGTGTAGACTACAATTGCGTATGAACAGAGAGTCCCTTAATTCTGCTACGCATATCTGAAGAAATTTTTATATATTAAGAGTTTCTTTTATTATTTCGTGGTGAATTTAGCTTCAAGTGGTCTAGTTAGTTGACAATATTCGTTTAAATTAATTATTTTAGTCTTGTATGTGGATTTCAAATTAGACGATGACGTGAGTAGACCACCTGATAACTCACCTGTGAAGAAGTGGATATATCTGTATTATTGATGTATTGATGGCATTGATTGGCCTGTAAAACTTCGTAACATAAACACTATTGGGTAAGAGTAAGTTTTATCATTCAACTCTTATACTAAGTTTCAGTGAGTTCAAGGTATTCCTTGAGTATCTGTTGAGGGAAGATGATGTTGCGATATTCAAATTTGGGAATGTCAGCAGTGTAAATGGCTTATAGGATTGATACTGTCTTGTGGCATGGAGGCATAGAGTTTGGAAACCTCAACGGGACATTACAGCAGTCCGCAACCAGCGTGTAAGATAAGATTGCAGGTGTAATGGGATCCAAATGATTATAGATTCATAGGATCTGAAGAGCAGTGAAACATAAAAACGAATCAAAATTTAGTAGGCCAGACTAGGATGGGGCAGTTCGATTTATATAAATAGAGCGATAGCAGTACAATTCAGGACAGTTTTACTACCATTCAACAACCTGTCAGCAACCTATCTACTACTAATTTTCATCACTCAGCCAATCTGTATTTTCATATTTCTCTCGCTACCTAACTTCTATTTAACGGTAAAGTTCTTGCAGTTTGTGCGTTCTTTTCATTATACAGTGTTCAGCATAATATATTCTAGTTTATTTCTATAAAATCCATTCTCTCTAAATCTAATTCTCCCCCTTCATATATCAATTATACAGGGATAAGTAAAATGGGTGGGAAAATCACTAGAAAGCTTGTGAAGTTTTGAAAAAAGATATTCAAAAATATTTCGATTTTGGAACGTCGACTGTTTTTAGAATCAAATACAAATTATTTAGAGGAAAATAACAGCTTTCTGAGGTGTATGAACATGTTGAAGAATGCTGCTGAGATGTTTAGTGAATAACTAAACGAATAACGGCTGGTAAGCGCGCCTACTTCGCAAATCTGAATTTTTTTCGATCTTCTCTCCTGCAGCGAGCAACAATAATCAGGCTGTATGAAAACTCTGGTAAGGCTCATAGTTTCGTTGGAGCAGAGAGACCTAAACACTTGGCACTTCCACTAACAATAATATTTGAACTAATAACAATGTACTTATTATAAACATCTGGATGAAAAATTTTCAGAAATATATATGGACGTGTTATAGAGGATGGACCATAGAGAATACGAACAAATACAGAACTCTATGGGAATTGCGACATCGTTTGCTTTATAAAAGTAAGACATAATTTAGAATGGTTAGGATATTTGATGATAATGAGTGAGAACAGAGTGCCAAGAAAGTGATTGCAATAATAAATGGAAAGCGGTGGATTCAAGAAGTTGAAAGCATTCTATAAAAATTAGATATTCAGAATTGAAAGCAAAAGGCAGTATTTAGAGATGAATAGAGGCAAGATGTGGAAGAAGCTAATGTCCAAACAGGACTGTAGTGCTACCGCAGTAGGTAGCGTATAAAAAATTCCATCTCTTAAGTTTTTGTACATTTAGAAGAAAATGGAGAAGTGGAGGTAAGCTAATTTTTATTTCTGGGTAAAATATTCCTCCAAATATTTGGGTAATATATTATCTTTTTCCATATAGCTTCTGGTCCAAGTTTACCTGATCAGAGAGGGGAAATTTAGAGGTATATTACTTTATTTTTACTTTCTCTTACTCCTAGTAAGAGGAAGTATTGTAATCGTGTCAAATTTTCGATATCGAGTTTTCACCGGAAATATCCGTTTCGAGGTCCCCTGAGTCCAAAAAAGTGGTTTTTAGCAAATGGTCTGTGTGTGTGTGTGTGTGTGTGTGTGTGTTGTGTGTGTTTGTGTGTGTGTGTGTGTATTTGAAACAGCATAGCTCAAAAACGAAAAACCGTAGAAAGTTGAAACTTGATATTACATTTAGGTATCATCGTGGGATCTGACACTACGTTATCTTTCAAAATTCCTCAACCGGAAGTACCACTTTACTAGTTAGATTTTTTCCTTTTTTGGGTTTTCTCAAAAATGGCTCCGGCTCCAACGATTTTCTTTAGACTCCAAACATCAACCACACATACAAAGAGCTACAACTTTTATTAGAAACATTTCTCCGGAAAAATGCACTGAAGGGCACTTTTGGTGGAGGGGTGGGGTTAGGTTTTTATCTAAAGTGCTATTTCAGTTTATTAGACAATTCTTCATCTAAATAATGTTAATTAGAATTAAATATGTTGTTGAAATTCCGAGTTTGAAAAAATCGGATAACCGGAAGTGCGTTTACTTTACCACTTACTAAATGATTTATTCACTTTTTCGCAATTTTCTCAAAAAATAGCTCCGTCGATTTTTTTGAAACTTCTATATAAAATAAACATGCAAACATCTACAACTTTTATCTAAAACATTTCTCTGAGAAAATTCTTTTAAGGGCACTTTTAGGCGAGGGGTGGGGTTAGATTTTCATCAAAGTGCTATCCTAGTTCATTATACAATTCTATCATCCAAACATAATTAGTTAGAAATAAATAGATGGCTGAAATTCCAAGTTTCAAGAAAATTAGTAAACCGGCAGTGCGCTTTTACTGAACAGTTTTTTCAGTTTTCGACGAATTTCATTAAATTGTGATACACAAACTATAAAATTTGTCAATTATCATTTTGAGAACTGGAGTAAGAGAAAGTTGTGTGAGTGTTTCACACCAGATTTTTTTATTTCTTGATGTGATCGATACCCCTAACTGAGGGAAGAATTACACTATTTCTAGAATACTATTTCCTTTATAAAAATTATATTTTTATTCAATGCGGTGTTTTTTTATTCTTTGGTCAGCTATGGTGCTCAAGTTAGAGGATTTGATGAATTGGAAAAATTTAAAAGATATTTTTATTAAGAAATGATTCACTGTTCCCCAATTCCTCAAATTACATTTTAAAACATGAATCGGGTACTAATTATAATTTAGTGATACATTGAAATTATATTTTAAATACGCATATTTTAATAGCGTTAGTAATGCCCGCTAAGTGCTAAGCGTTTTTGCCTGATAAGGAGAGTATAAATAAAAAATTCTATTGGTATGGCAAGTGGATTGAATATCTCAGCTGTTCATAGTATATATATCGATGTCAGACCCTTTGAAGCAACAGCTGGATCATCTAAAAGCAGCCATTCCTGAACCACAAAAAAAGTGACATATAAAATGTAGAGAATTCTCCACCAATTTTTCGTCGGAGTTTAGGAGTTCATATCTAAGAGATGGTCTGGATTTGTATTCTATGCATGTCTTATTTAAATCTAGGTATGTGTAGTGGAAGAAAGAAATAAAAGAAAATAATAATTTTGAAAAATAGTTTAGAATATTTTATAGTATCAAAAATCTAATTTTGTTAATATTTTAAATGTATCTTAGTGCAGTGAAAAGAGTCAGGTACTGAAATATAAGGTTATTGCTATTAAGGAAACAAAGGCACAAAAATCCGTTAAATTAATACAATGCTACTTGGCCAACTGTTTTGTTAGAGAGAGCATTCCTTCGGACAGTCTACACTCTGCCTTCAAACAAGGACAGTCTGCATTCTGCTTCAAAAGCCAAAACACTGCTTCAGGAATCGTTCTACTACCACTACTATACAACATATCACCAATTATATTTCATGTGAATTATTTAATTTAATCTATAAACCTTGTGGACAGAACCAAAATAGTTTTTTGCTTCATGCCATCTTAAGATGAGACAAGATACGTGTAATTTTTAAGGTGATTGCCCTGTTAAAGGAATTTAGGATACAGTATTTAGAAAATATTGACTATATATTCAGAAAAATACTTCATTTATTGAATGGAAGTAACATTAGGAAGCTGATAATATTGATTGATAATTGATTACTTGCTTATTTCTTTTATTCACTTAATTATTAATTATTCCATCATCATCATTATTATTATTATTATGATTATTATTATTGCATATTCTCAGTGAGATCCGGGGTTCATATAGCTGGGAATTTTTCGAACAGCTATATAAATTAGATTAGAAACCTCTATTTTAGATTAGAAACCTAAAATATGTCGCACTATGTGGCATGTATCTAATATAGCTGACTTCTGCAGATTTTCGTCAATAGATACGAATAGCGACTGAATATTTCTCCTCAGAGAAGTAGAAATCACGCCTGTTGATGAAAGGACAATAGGAACTATCCTTACAGTCCCCACATTCCACATATGCTTAATTTCGTTAGAAAGCAGAAGATATTTCTGAATTTCGTCGTCGTAGGTGGACGACAAATTTTCACTGTTATGGACCACCAGATCTATTAAATGCACAGTTTTCTTTTCTTTCTCTAAAAGGATGACATCTGGCCTGTTGTGTGAGATATGCTGGTCTGTTATCACGCTTCTGTCCCAATAAAGTCTGCAGCTTTCATTCTCCATTATGGTTGCTAACTGATACTTATAATGTGGTGTGGATTCTTTAAGTAATCCATTATTCAATGCTAGTCTTTGATGGATCTGCTTGGCGACATTGTCTGGCTTTAGAGTCTGCGCTATGGCTCGGCAGCCTTACGTCATGTGTTTATTATTATTATTATTATTATGAAAGTAATTATTTTTTGTTTTTCACTTTAATTACAATAAGTTTTGTAATTCATTTTTTCTAATAATTATTAGAATAGTTGTATTATTTTTTATTCATTGACTTTATAGTTGTTGTTAAACTAATTTAAATGTTTCACAGATATTTTCCGTGATAGCCTGATTCTTTTTGTGATTCTGATGCTTCCCACTCTGCGGAATCAACCACAACAACTGATTGAAATGTATGTATAATATAAATGTACGTATATTTAATTAATTTATAGATAAACACAGACTCGGCAGACAGATTTTTCTATGTCAGATATTTCTACATATGTCAAATCAAGTAGTTCAGGTAAAAATATCCTTTAGAAGCTAACACGATTTCAGTAAAATGAAAAAAAGAAAAATATGGAAACAGTACCTAAAAGAAAGTAAACAACAAAATTATAATATATTATAAGCAAAACACGAAATAAAAGAAAACTATCAGGTTATGTGATAATTTATGTTGGTATTGTTTTTTTCTATTTCATTCAAAAAATGAAGTTATTTTATAAAATCAAAATTTAAACTTTAATTAATTAATTTTTTTCACTATATTGCAATTATAATGAAGAAAACTTTACACCGCTTAAGAGTATAGAGAAGTGCTGTGGTGTTGATTGTTGTACTGTACTCAATATAAAACTAGCAAAAGGATTTATTAATGTGACATATATATCTATGTTGACGTGTGTGTGTGTGTGTGTGTGTGTGTGTGTGTGTGTGTGAGCAACGACAATCCAATGACGGAAGCCGTTAGTATACCATTATGGCTGTCCCATTAAATAGCTGTCCCTTTGGAGAATGGTTAAGGTAATCTCACCTTGCCGCCATCACCACAGCGTCAGCCTGTGAGTAGGATTTATGGGGATTGTCCTGGTTGACATATTATTTCAGAACAAAGGATTGAACATTAGTGAAATTAATATAGATTAATTAAATCTAAAATAACGATTGAATATTTATTAACAGTAATTATCTAAGAGTTGCTTGCGATTATGTCATAAAAGAATAATAACGCAGACTAAACTGTTCTATAACAACATTTTTTACAGCAAAAACTGATAAAATGAAAGATAAAAAAAAATTATAGACAAAAGCGGAAAGAGTAACTAGAAGTCAAAATGTAAAACTTTCACATTTGATAAGAAATATAAATGACAAACTAAAGAGAATTTGGGCTAATGAAAACTAATACAATCTAACATTGCACACTACTAAACCATCCAGACTTTGAAAAAATAGCGAATATAATATTAATGATTTTTTAATAAATTGATGGGGAATCATGATTAATTATCATGATGTTTATATTAGGGATCTTGCATGCATACAACTTTGTTTCTCAAAACATGTTTCCCACTCACCACAGAGATAATATACTAATAATATGTGATGAAAATTAAGATAATGGTTAACGATTTAGTTTAAAAGATGTATCTATGTAGGTAGATATCGTAATTATAATTCATTATTAGGTAATTTACTTTATTAATAATAAAATAGTAATTTATTTGATTACATGTTTTTTTTTTTTTTTAATAGTAACAATTATAAATAAATTTCAAATTAACCCACCCAATGAATTAGTGAGTTCAAGAAAATGCTAGCAATATAACTATTATCCATTAGCAATATTGTTTATGATACCGGGTGTTTCAGAATTGACTGCACTATTTTTTTCAGCTATGTGTTCCGTAGCAAAAAATAAACATAAAATTTCATATATACACATGTTTTAAATCAATTTATTGCAGAGATATTGGTGCATTAAGATATTTATTTAACAATACAATAATTCAGAGTAACTGTTCAAAGTGGCCACCGTTTTGTTTAATGGAGCATTCAGCACGACAAATGCTTCTTTGGTACTTCTTATAGCATCAGGACGATGCTTGATAGTAGCTTCCACGATGCTTGCGGCTTCCACGATCCGATTCCTTAGCTCTTTTTGCGTGCCAATAGACGTAGAATAAACCATAGACTTCATCCAGCTCCATACAAAATAATCTAACGGCGTTAGATCGGGAGATGGTTATAGCCATTTAATGGGTCCGTTTATATGGGTACAACTCTGCGCTCGGGAGATTATAAGGCAAAGGATAGTGGGTAGAAGAGTGGCCATATACTCCAACAGTCAGGCAGCCCTAAAGGCCTTTCCTCACACCGAATGGTCTCAAGACTGGTGTGGGACTGCCTACTTGCCCTCACCGAGGTGGGTACTCGGAATAAACTTACACTCGCCTGGGTGCCGAGACATGCGGGGTTCCTGGGCAAAGAGAGGGCGGATGCCCTAGCGAGAGAGGGCTCGCAGGATACCTTTATAGGCCCCGAACCCTTCTGCGGCTTGTCCAGGAGCCTCATTCAAACTTCTATCAGGGGGTGGATAGAAGATCAGCGTCTTTGTTGGTGGGAGGGAACACCAGGACAGAGGCAGGCAAAGCTCTTCATTAAAAGACATTTGCCTAAATTTACCAAAGACCTACTGAGCCAGACCCGAAGGGATATAAGGTTAATTGTGGGTCTACTAACAGGGCATTGTAGGCTGAATAGACACATGCACCACCTACAACTTGCGGATAGTGCGGTATGCCGATTCTGCAAGGTAGAGGAGGAGACCCCGGCGCACATCCTTTGTGAGTGCGCCGGCCTGGCGAGGATTAGGTTTCTTCAACTGGGGACGGGCAATCCCGAAGCTGAAAGCTTCATGACGGAGCCGCTCTCAGCTTTGCTAGGATTGATTAGGAGGGCAAGGCTGGGGGCTGTTCTGTAACTTAAGGGGATCCACAATAGACCTCAATTAGTAGGTCGCAGTCGAATGAGGCTCACCCCCCCCGCTTCTATTCTATTCTATTAGATCGGGAGATCGTGATAGCCATTTAATGGGTCCGTTTCGACCAACCCATCGGTTACCATATGTTGCTTTTAAATTATCACTCACAATATGAGAATTGTGAGCTGGAGCACCGTCATACATGAACCAAAGCCTCTGCCTATTGGCAAGCGGAATATCTTCCAGTAGGTCATCATAATTGTTATTAATGCAAGTATGATATTCCTGAAAGCCTAGGTGGCAAAAAAAATGGGCCGATTAGATTGTCGCCAAGAAGACCGTACCAGACATTTGATGAAAAGGTATGTTGGTAAGGCGTAGTGGCAGTCATATGAGGGTTTTCTTCGTCCCAAGTATGGGTGTTTCGAAAATTAGTAATCACATTTCTTGTAAAGCAAGATTCATCGGTAACCAGCAGGCAGCTTAGGAAGTAAGGATCTCGTGTGTATTGTTGAATTAACCACTGGGAGAAATTCTGCGCTTGCTATAATCTTATGTAGCAAACCATGCACATTATGTAATGTGATATGGATGCAATTGTTGTTCGCGCAATGTTCGCCATAGAGGAAACATCGAAACGAAGTGACAATCTTCTAGTGCAAGTACTCGGAGATAACTGAATATGTTCCAGTATTTCTGCTTCAGCGTATGCAGTTAGCCGAAACATTTGTCGACAGGCGTTTTACTTGTACAGGCTTTAGTGTGTCTCATTTTACCTAAGACGTCTTTCAATGGCTTCAAACTTTTTATGATTTGGTATTCTTCGGTTGGGAAATTTTTCATACCTTCAAACAGCAGCAATACCATTTTTATGTTCCTCGCCATAAGTTAAAAGTATGTCTGTTTGTTCTGAAAAAGTGAACAAATTTGTGGTATCTCCCATGATAATACACAAAATACTAAAAATAGAGACTTCACTCACACGCACAGAACTTACATAAACAGTGTTTAATTAACTGTCAAACAAATAAATGATATTATGCAATAATTAATTACGATATGCAATTGTTAATATTTTACTTTTGGACTTTCGATAAATAAATCTTTGACTTTCAATATCTCTGTAATAAATTTATGTAAAACATATGTGTATATGAACTTTTATGTTTATTTTTTGCTACAGAACACATACCTAAAATAGTGCCCTGCAATTCTGAAACACCCTGTATAATATTTTATTTATAATATATAAATTTTAAAGCTAAATAAAATCCTAAATACAAATGCACTAGGCCGAACACTGGCTTTGATCAATAATTCGATTTCACTTAAACGCATTGAATTATTAGTTTGCCTTCACTGAATATCTATCGAATACTAAATCATATCTCAAATGTCAAATGGAAGAGAATATAATTTATATCACATTTTACTAATAAATATTGGTAAATTTGGGACAGGCCTTATTAAGCAAAGTCATTTGGTATAAATTTATAAATTAAAGTAAAAACATAATAATATGTGGTTGATCTTAAGTCTTGTGAAAAATTAAAAAAAACTATGTTTAATGAGTATTATGATGATATGCCTTTAAAAAGAAGAAAAGAGTAATACATTTATTGAATATAGTTTTTAATAGCCTATATCAAAACATGTTCTTTAAAAATACTTTCTCTAACAGGCGTTTGGAGAAAGTAATTAAATAGATGTTGTGGCTAGTCTTGATGTATTAAACTCGCAAAGCACTGACCTTATAGTCCTTATAATAATGCTATTCCATTAATATGGACTACAGAATTCAATTTCTCTCAATCACACTTGCTCTTAATATTATATATTCAGATTCGGTACTAGCCTTCCTAGCCCGGATGGATGGTATGACCTAATTGTTATCCATTTTGTATAAACATAAAAATATTTCAATTAAAAATATTTGAAAAAAGACTTAATACGAGAATCATTTATTAAGTGACGAGACAAATCGCTGTAGATTAAACCAATTTATTTAATCACTTTGGCTACTTTTCAACATAGTCCCCAGCAATATTTATACACTTGTCCTACAGTTCATCTAATTTGTATATGCCTGTGGCATAAAATTCTTTGGGTTGATTTCGAAGCCACTTTTACATCTGATTTTTAACTTCTTCATTGAATTGAAAATTTTTTCCACGTACAGCCTCTTTAAGGGGTCCAAACAAATGGAAGTCCGATGGGGCAAGGTCGGGGCTGTGGGGGGAATGTGAAAGGATCTCCCACCCCACTTTCTCTGTGGGTGTACGTAAGAAGTCTCGGAATCTATCTTGCAAAAATTTTCTTGTACTGCAGATTATTCTAAATAATGTTAAGGACAGTTCAAACACTCGCAGCTATAAGTTCAATAGTAATTTGCTTGTTGACCTAAATTAACGCGTTAATTCGAAGGAGAAAATTGCAACTTCAACTGGTCGTACGTACACTTCGTTGCTCGTCACAAACACTTACACGGCCACTTTTAAATTGTTCTACCCATTTGTAAACGTTCGAACGGTTCAAACAATTATTCCCGTACACTTTCAACATAGTTTCCTGGATTTCACTACCTTTGATATCCTCTGAAATTTTCTCATAAATGGCTTCGACGATTTTTTAGAAACTTCGTATATAAACTAAACATGCAAAGATCTACAACTTTTATTTAAAACATTTCTCTGGGAAAATTCATTTAAGGGCACTTTTAGGGTAAGGGGGTTATGTTTTTCTCTAAAGTGCTATCATAGTTGATTATACAATTCTATCATCCAAACAAAATTAATAAGAAATAAATAGATGGGCAAATTTCCGAGTTACAAGAAAATTAGTAAACCGGAAGTGCGCTTTTACTGAATAGTTTTTTCAGTTTCCGATGAATTTCATTACATTTGTTACATAAACTATAAAATTTGTCAATTATCATTTTGAGAACTGGAGTAAGAGAAAGTTGTGTGGGTGTTTCACATCAGATTTCTTTTTTATTATAAACAATTTTACCTCTTATAAAAAAAAGTTTAAACAGAGAATAAAAACCTTTTTGACAACATTTCTCGGTCAGTTGCCACCTATGTGAAAGTGACACTTTATACTTCTGTCTAAGTTTTACTTATTATTCTCCGTACACTTAGTTAATTCAGTTGAACCAACTAAAATTCCATGATTAACAGAAATTGATTACCTGTATAGTAAAACCGTACTAGTTTTCTAAATTTGTAATTTTTTCGGAAATGGCTCCAACGATCTGTTTCAATATTGAAACCTATCTTACATATAAGAACATTTAAAACATTTTTTTAGCCTAATTAATACTCAGAAATCCATGAAATTAGTATTACCGAATTGGTATTTAATATTTTGTTGAGGGATTGTTAGGAAGTTACCTTGTCGTGAATAAAATGTAGCCACTTTCAAAAAAATAACTCCTACTTCTTTCCTTACCCGATACTTTGTAATATTATTTACTGGGGTGTAAATTTAATAATTAATTAAATAATTATAATTTATAATTAAAATCTTCTCAAAAGAGATCTCCTGAGGTCTGTGTTCACCTGAATTAGGAGATGATGTAAAATAAATAAGACATATATCATTATTACAATGTACGTATATATTAAATAATAACAAAATAAGTGAAAATAGATATAGAATAAAATCTTATCCTTAAGATAAAACCAAAATTAGAGGAATTAATTTATAATAAAACTTACATATAAAACTTGGTTGAAGGTTGGGTTTGCACTATATAATCACTAATATACATTTTCGGATTGCATTGCTTTTTCCTATACACAGTTTCCCCAACAAATAACTACAAATTTGATCTCCTCCTCCTTGAGACTCTATATATATATACAGGGTGACCAGAGTTATATGCTCCACCCACTTTTTTTTTAAACGGCGGGAAAGTTCGAAAAAATAGAAAACATGTATTTAATCATTTTTAGTCTAGTTTATTTTCAGTGATTGATCCATTATTTTAAACCCCAATATCCCGAGATACAGCATCCAACTTTTTTTTTTTCAAATGGAACATTATATTTTTTTTTGCGTATTGTTATAGTACTTGAGCTCCGAAAAAAAATTAAATCGGTTAGGTTTTTCAAAAGTTATGATAATTTAAAATATGAAAAACAAATTTCAGTTTAACGTCAAAATTACCTTATTTTTTTGTTTAAAGAAGCTGTTCAAACTGGGCACCATCAACGGATAGGCAAGCTAAAACTCTGGACTCCCACGCTCTGTTTGCAGAATATGGGTAGAAGAAAATCCACAAGTTACCTTCGCCACACGCCATCAGGTTGTTTTTTCTACAAACGTTTGGTGTGGAATGTTAGGAAACCAACTAATATGCCCAACACACAGAGAGAACTTAACTAGTGAAAGGTATCTAACTTTTTTAAGAGACATTTTGCCAGTTCTGCTTGAAGATGTTCCTCTAAATCGTCGGCTAGATATGTATTGATTTGTGGCAAAGTCAAGATCTAGCCAGCCTAGAGTTATTTGACGTTCCAGATCTTCGACTGAAGCCACGGGATTAAGGTTACTGTACACTTTATTTTTTAGATATCCCCACAAAAAATAGTCCATTGGGGTTAGGTCCGGAGATCGAGGTGGCCATTGGATCGGACCATGAGTTCCTAACCACTTTTCATGGAAATTTCTGTCCAGGTAACGTCGAGCAACTCTCGCATTATGTGCCGGGCAACCATCTTGTTGAAAATACATATCTAGCCGACGTTTTAGAGGAACATCTTCAAGCAGTACTGGCAAAATGTCTCTTAAAAAAGTTAGATACCTTTCACCAGTTAAGTTCCCTCTGTAGAAATATGGGCCGATTAGTTGGTTTCCTCAAACTCCACACCAAACGTTTGTAGAAAAAACAACCTGATGGCGTGTGGCGAAGGTAACTTGTGGATTTTCTTCTGCCCATATTCTGCAAACAGAGCGTGGGGAGTCCAGAGCTTTGGCTTGCCTATCCGTTGATGGTGCCCAGTTTGAACAGCTTCTTTAAAAAAAAATAAGGTAATTTTGACATTAAACTGAAATTTGTTTTTCATATTTTAAATTATCATAACTTTTGAAAAACCTAACCGATTTAATTTTTTTTTTTTTTTTGGAGGCTCAAGTACTATAAAAATATGCAAAAAAAAATATAATGTTCCATTTGAAAAAAAAAAGTTGGATGCTGTATCTCGGGATATTGGGGTTTAAAAAAATGGATCAATCACTGAAAATAAACTAGACTAAAAATGATTAAATACGTGTTTTCTATTTTTTCGAAATTTCCCGCCGTTTAAAAAAAAAGTGGGTGGAGCATATAACTCTGGTCACCCTATATATATGTGTGTGTGTGTATAATCCCTCCCTCCACTGAAGAGTGAAAGGAAGGGAAATTCCTTGTAATGTAAATGAAGGTATTCTACCTTCCTAACTTTTCCCTATTGTTTTCATCCAACCTTTAAAAACCCCAAATTTCACCTTACATAAAAATGTAATTTTTGTTAGTTTATATTTAACATAAATATCATATTAATATTAATCATTTCTCCCAGTGTTATACACATTACAACTTACATACATGTTAAAAAAATCAACTAAACATAGAGTAAACATTCCGATTTTGAAAAAAAAAAATTGTAATAAATTGCAATTAGAGAAATTAGTATGAATTTCACTCTGGAATTTTTATTTTTTGTAATTTTAAGAGTAATAAATGTAAAAATTAATAAAAATGCACGAACACCACAAAATCATTTAAATATTGAGATTGGCAATGATGGTTAATGACCCCGCCGCTTGTATCTTACTGATACCTCTGTGAGTAATAAATTCCATATTTACAGAGTTCGAGAATACGGCACAGCAAATCTTGTGATACATCAATTCAACTACAAACAAGCCTTCCGGCTATTTTACCATGGTTACGCCTCCTTATCCTGTTTAAATCTGTTAATTTCATTTTCTAGTTACTTACAATATTACAATATTGTTTATTTTACAAATAATTTAAATATTTGTTTTGTAATTATAATTTCGCTGGTTTTTAGTTTTTAAATAAATCAGCTTTAGAATTATTTTATATTCGCATGTGATACGATGTATTGTGAATATCAGGAAAAGGAAAAGTGGAATAGAGTGAGAATTAAATTTTTCTGTTTTCTTCAGAATCCTTTTATTTAACTCATATAAATTTGAATATACCATAAATATTTTTTATATTAATGATTTTGTATCCAAGTAAAAACAACGTAAAATTGTTTTGATAATACATTCAAAATTGTCATCGAAGTAATTATTAAACAAATAATTAATTAATTTAATGATAACATATAAAAGTAATTGTTGACTGTTGATGAATTATGATATGAAGAAATCTTGTGAAGATTGGTCAAGAAAGAAACATTCAATTATGCCAACATTTCGAAAAAGTTGCCGTTGTTTAATAATAAAATGCAGAATAATAACAAAAACTTTTGTTTAAATAAAAATAAAATTGAATTTACATATAGATAGTAGTGATGGTGTAGAAAAAGAATTTTGAGTGGAAATTTGAAACATATATATTTACTGCTTCGCAGAAACATAAAAAAAGGAAATTAAAATTTTCTAGTTTCTTGTGTTAAATCATCTACAGAAACGAAAGTTGGGTATGAATAAGAAGAGAAGTGAAAGAGATTTGTGGAAATATTTAGAGGTGGAGTAGATGAAGAGGAATTGTAGAAGGTAAAGTTTTGCAAAAACCGTTATGCAGGGCGACCAAATTATTTGTATCATTTCGAAAATTAACAGAAATTATGTTATATATATATAATTTCTAATGTATTTAATTTTTCCTGTTAGAAAAATCAAATTTATGATGTTTCGTCAGTGCAGTAATGTTGTCTTTGTCATAATGATAACTTTCGCTATATATCTTTTCACAGTTTATGAATTTATAAAATCTATAGAATATTCAATATGTTGTTGTTCAAGTAGTGATTCTCTGCTTGGAGAGCGGGGTCACCTTTGTCCAGTACAAACTACACATCTTATTAGATTTTCCAGTAAATGAAGATGCATGTGATGGATGCAAGAAACTTGAAATAATATTAAATTATAAATAAATCAAAATTAAGAAAAAGATTGACATGCCCTTGCAAAAGGACAAGACCAGGTATACAAGTCCAGTTACTCCTACGGTTCAAGAACAATTATGGCAATTGTACTACCCCTTCTCCTCACAGGGGAGGAATTGAAGAAACAAAGAGAAGAGATTTTTTAAAGACAGACTTGTGCTACCAATCAAGGTGAAAACATCGGTCTACTTCAGGAATCGCTCTCTAAATATCTGTGCCAGTTTCACAATAAATTAAATAAGTTTATAATATCAAATAAGTGGTAGTTATTATTTTAACAGAATATAATTATTTATAAAACAGTGGTGACTTAATTATTCTTAATATTTCTATCTTTATCTCAACAATACAAGCCCTTTTCGCTAAAACGCTCACGCCACAAGCTACCTACACACATCATCACACCAAAACATTACATGCACAAGAGATAAGGTGCATTTTGGTCCTGTTCTAATAAATCGATAGGTCACATAGATCAAGCAATCTATCTTTCTCTAATTCACAAATTCAGATTAATAGTTATTCTTAAACTATGAAATTCATAATATAAATTCTTGTCTATCTTTCAATAACTTTTTCTCAGTAACATAGAAAAAATATAAATAAAGTTTCTTATAACTTAATTTCATTTTTTGTAGTTTATTGTATAAATTTATTGTATTGTAATTGTATTTGTTATCAAAGTCAATGAAAGAAAGAAATAAAAAAGAAAAATGCCTACATTTTAATTTTTACACTCAAGATAGCCTCTACGCTCCAGTTGTGGTAGAAGGATTGATTAAGAAGAAATAGATAACATGAATCAATCAATGTAGGCAAAGACGTTGAAAAGATTAGTAATCTTAACTGACTAATCATAATGTCCTGATTAACAGGATGATTAAGACGAATGTTACTGATTCACTCGTTAAAGTTCTTATAAATGCGTAGGTTCCTTATCGAGATCCACTTGAGTACCTAGAATCTAGATTAAATGCAAAGCTCTTATGTTTTAACTTAATGTGGCACTGATTTTTAGAGAGCGATTCCTGAAGCATGTGTTCTGGCTTTGACAGTAGAATGCAGACTGTCCGAAAGAATGCCTTCTCTTACAAAACAGTTGGCCAAGTGGCATTGTATTAATTTAACGGATTCTTGTGCCTTTGTCTCTCTATAGCAATGATCTTAAATTATAGTACCTGGCTCTTTTCATTGCACATTTAAAATATTAACAAAATTCTATTTTTCACACTATAAAATATTCTAAACTATTTTCAAAAATATCATTTTCTTTCATTTCTTTCTTCCACTACTGAGCCTATAAAGCTCACTGCCCGGTGATGGACACTGTTGCCTGTAATGAGAAAACACTGCCCGGAGTCCGGCAGTGCACTGAGAAGGCTCCGGGCGCCAATGACCATAGATGTGGACGCGCCTAAAATATATATATATATATATACTAGAAATATTATTGGATGCTCTGCGTCTTTTTTCTCTTATTAGTCATTCCCAGAAAGATCTTCGTCTTAAAATCCATTTTGCAGACTTGAATTTCCTCATTAGAGAAATATGGAGTACATATCAAATCATTTAGAGATTCCTACTTATCTATCTAGTACTTTCGTTTTATCATTCATTTTTTCCATTAATAATTTACAACAATGAAAAACATTTTGATAATTAATAGTATAAACATTTTTGTACAAATTAATCATGGTTATAAATTGCTCACTAATGAAAACTCAACAAAACAAAATTAATAATAAATACAGCAAAAACTCATGGATATTATCCCATACATATTTCTTTGTAGTAGATATATTGTTGACGTAATCAAAATAAATAATAAAATATGAACTCTCATACTGTACATTTTTTCTTGTGATTATATTATTTTCCATAATCCGATAAATTGATTGTTCAGTGGGTGTGTAATTTTATTGTTACTCCTCTCATTTAATACTGGAAAATTGTACCTCAAAAGAAATAGTGCCATATCTATAACAGTTATTGCCTGAAAAATGACAAGCAATTTTTTATTTTTTGATAAAAATGAAAGGAGCATATTTTTTATAAATAATATAACATGTTTACATGTATAATATAAGTATAGTATATTATAAGTACGTATTTTAATGCAAACAATGAAAGTTATATAAATACTTATATGATATCTTCAAAAATTAATATAAGAACTTTTTCTTCCAAATAATATAAAAAATGTTTATTGTTATATATGTTTTAAAGAGCAATTTATTGTAGTTTTCAAAAATTATTTAAAATATTGTAAAATTTATAATTTATTTAATAAACATTAACTATGGCTAATATTGGTCAGACAAAAGGCTTTTTTTGGGATCGGGAGTTGGGTTGAGAGAGGTATGATCGTGATTTTAGACCCCTCTATAACGGATTCAGATTGTTGGAAAAGTCAGTTGTCTGCGCAGTTTGATATGATCAGAAGAGTAAATCAAGGTGGCAGTCGTGGCGTCTGCCAGTTCATCATTAAAGTTTAAACAATTGTCCACAATTAAGTATAAATAATTGTCCTCACGCGTTGGTCTAGTGGCTAGCGCACTCGCCTTTCGTGCGAGAATTCAGGGTTCGATTCCCATGAAGGCAAAGTCGAAGTAGATCCAGCATCGTGATAAAAAGTGGGAAGCTACAGTTGGTAGCGAATTAGGCTTCGTAGGCCGGAACTAAACGGCGAGGGAACTGCGGCGTGCTTAACACTCGCCCCCCTATTCAAATAGCCGTCTGGCAAGCCTTGGCCCTACATGGGCTGTTGTGTTGCGCCATCGTTTATTATTATTACAAACAATTAGATTTATGACTTTTACATCACACAACTCCTGAGCGGACATGGTTATTTCCGTGCGTACCTGAAAGAGACAGGAAAAACTGAGGATGCGGAATGCCTTTACTGCCCCAGCTATAAAGACGACGCTTCCCACACGTTTATTTTTCCTGCGTTCGTTGGGAACGGCTGAGAAGTGGCCTCGAGGCGATGCTGGCCAGTGAGACCAACTGGCAGACTGTAGTAAGGTACGCCAGAGACAACTTCAGCGGAAAAAGCAGGACCTGGACGAGTGCCAAGTGGGGTAATACTGTGGAAAAACCAAAGGATAAGGACAGAGGCTTAGTTCTGAAGTAATGCTGATCACCGGTGAATCCAGGCTACGCCTAGCAGTAGGGGGTTGTTTTAGCCGGTAGTCCAATTTGGAATCCGGCACAGCAGTGTCTCTATGTGCGTAAATCGCATTTTACCCCTCAAAAATAAATAAATAAATAGATTTATATATTTTTTTTTTTTTTTTTGATCAGGACAAACATATTGCATCCACATTATAGTATGAGTTGGCTTTTCAACTCAGATGGGAACTATTTTATTTGAATTATATAGTTCAAGAAGGGGATACAAAATTGTCCGTTGTTTAATCTGAACTCTAGAGAGGACATTGTGCACTTCCTCGGTGTTTCCGACATTGGCCGAATTTCTTATGCCCTTACTGAGTTCTACTTAGAGATCAGAAATTAAATAAGTATATTAAATAAAAGTAAGGGAATAAGTAATCAATAATTGAAATCTATGATGGTCTCATAAATTTCGTCAGATACGCCTGGATCTACCGCTTTCAGTTAGCGCAAGAATTTAATTATTCATTACTGATTACTTATTTTCTTTCATTGCAAAATGAAATATATCTTTAGATATAGGTATACATATGCTTTTTTTTTGGTAATTTTTATAACTTTGATTCTCAATCCTACATGTTACGAGTATAATATGATTTGTTTGCATTTCTTTATTGTATTCAGCCACCCTAAATTGTGTATTTCTAAATAAGTTTCATTCAAGGAATTTTGACAATTTGATATATATCAACTTCCGGCTGATGGATTTTCCAAGCCGGACATACTTTTGTAATTTTTTGAATATTATTAATAACTTGATAGTCCTTTATTTTCCCACTTCGCAAAATTAATTAACCAAAATGATATCGATATAAAAAAAACAAGAAAAACTAATGATGGAGTCAATATAATTTCACATTGTCCTTTCACCGACTAAATTGGAGCATTGGCAATCTAGGGTTAAAAAGCACTCCCTTGATGCTAGTTTAAGAGAATAAGGGAAAATTAGAGATTCAAATAGATGCAAATGTCTTTCAGTTTTACTTAATGGAGCAATATCTTTGTTACAAATCCAGTAAATGGTGCAATGACTTGAAGAAATTGAATTCTGGATTATATTGCGGAAAGCTACTAATTAGCTCGTTCGAAAATCTCTGAAGTGAGAATCCCGCTAAGATGTGCTGAGAAATTTTGTTAGTGGCAATTTTTTAAGCGAAAAACATTTCCTGTCTTGATCATTTAAGATTTGTCTCTTCCAAGCTAGTCCAAATAGTGTAGAGAATATCCGTCTGAAAGTGTGAGAGGAGCAAAAGAAAAGAAATCATGACAAATAACTTCAGAAAATTTGTACTAAAGTTTCCAATTATTTATTTTGAATTTTATTATCAAATTAGTGATAGTCTAAAGTCAAGAATAAACGCAACTATATACAAGGACATGAGTCCAAATAAATATGATGCTTTAAAAATTTATTGCGCACGTGCAATAAAATAATATTGAGTGTTCAACTCAAAAATCGAAACATTTATTAATGCTTTCACAAAATTTGAAGTCCACTTCAAATTGCACCCGATTAAAGCATAAATCTGTGTAAATTCCTTCAAGAATTGTGGTTCCACTTAATTTGTTTTCAACATTCAAAATTTTGTTTCAATTATGAAATTGATAATGAATAATAGAATATTATGCCCGTAATTCAATTATCTAATAGTTCCAATGAATATTTAAATCCTCTTAGTAGTTTGACCAAGTTCCGGCAAGTGAAAATCATATTATTAATAAGTTAGTACTTGTAATTAATATCGATTAAAGCTGTTTCAGGTTGCTACTTTATAGTCGACAAGTGATGACCATGTAATCAAAAACTTAAAATTATTTATGAGCACCACATCTGGGAAAAATAAATAAAACATGCTGTTTGTTAGCTGGCAAGCAGAGTTATCTCAATTCTTTGTAAATACAATGGATGTGAGAAGGAGAGGTTAGAGAGAACGGATTTTAGAGAAATAAACTAGATGATATGCTGAACATTGTATAATGAATAGAACATACCAACTGTAAGGATTTTAAAGTAAAATAGATGTTAGGTAGCGAGAGAATAATAAAGAGGCAGACTGGTTGAGTTATCAGAAGTAAGTAGATTGGTTGCTGACTGATAATACTGTTGTAAAACTGGTCGCAAACTATCCCTTTATTTACATGAATCGAATTCCCCCTTCCTAGTCTGGCCTAGGTGGGGAGTAACTAACTTTTGGTTAATTTAATGTATGCTTCTCCGTTCTTCGGATCTTATGAATCTTTAATGATTCGGACTCCATTACATAAGGATGTGTTTGAGGCCAGTTGCAAGCTGCAAAGGCATAATTTAAATAACTCTTTAGATTAATGAAATAGTTCACTTTGAATACTTGCCAATTTACGGAGGAATGTTAGGGAATGAAACTGTCGATAACGTTGCCTAGCAGGGCGATTCCACTAGTTCGCAAAACATGAAACTCAACATGGTTTCTAAATAGGGAAAAAAATCAACGTATTAGTTTTTCAAAATCTATAAAATGGCTCTTTGAATGAAAATGGCTGAAACAACAATTTAATTAGGTACTATAAAATTTGATGTGAAACAAACACATGGACATTCTCTTATAATGAACAATTAATGCAATTTAATTGATAGATTTTTCTTTAAAATTGCAATGTTTACATACATTTAGTTGGACTGGCCACCAAAGAAAGGTGGTAGGAGTTAAATATGCACACTTGAGCGGGATTTGTACCTCTTTGTCACAACCAACAATGCTTAAAGCGGGAATCATAAATTCAAACAAACTGACAGAAATATGTGGCAAATACAACTGTCACGTTTTTATATGTGCAGTTAACACACCAAGCTTAATTGAAAATCATTTTGGCAATTTCCAAGATAAGTATAAGAAAAAATACAAAACTGAAAAACCAATTCTGTAGAATCGCATTTTTGGTTACCCGATTTGCTTCAAATTTTTGTATTTAGATAATTGAACCATAAAATGTGCTTAAGAAGTAGAAAGCTTTAACGTTCCTATTCTCCTAGGACCCGCTATTGCAGAAAGTATACAAAGTTTAGAGAAAAGCCATCGTTTGAGCTATTTTCGAGAAAAACTGGGGGGAAAAAGAAGATTTCCAGCAAATTTGCATTTCTGGTTGGTGGATTTTGACCAAAACCACTTTATGTGCCATAAGTGATAGGGGTGCATAAGTGGAATATCATGTTTCTGATACCTGAGAATTTTTGTGGTTAAGATACAATTAAGGGATCCGCATCATTAGAATAATTAAGATTCTTGAGAATCCTAATAATCAATGATCCGAAACAATGAAATCTAAAGATGTTTTCAGAAGATTTCTTTTTTTGTTAAGAACAACCTAAATAAATAAAAAAAATAAACAAAATGAAAGAAAAAATGCATTAAGGAAATCAAAACAAGGCTATAGAGAATAATGCAGTAGGGAATATTTTATCGGGATAGCTAGCATCATTTTGCATCATAAAAAAGTTTAAAGTGCATTAATTCATTCACGCAACTTTGAAAAATGTTTCGCTCTAGTAAATTCGCTGCAATCATCAAATACTTGCATATATCGGATATAACTTAAATATAGCGGAGAAATAGACGCTTTGAAAAGTTATATTTCAACATTTTATAAATTCATATCCATTTTTCCATACAAAAACCGGGTTGAATTTTTTATTTATTTATATATTTTTTTTTTTTATTCATTTCTTTGGAAAGAGAAGAAAAAGAGAATTTTTTCTAGTAAATTGAATATTTATTGATTTCAATATTATTTACTATTACAAAGTCTTTACAAAATCTTACAAAAAAAAATGGTAAGAAATCTGGTTTGAAACAATCACACAACTTTTTCTTATTCCTGTTCTCAAAATTATAATTGATTAATGTTATAATTTGTGTAACAAATATACCGAAATTCGTCGAAAAATGAAAAAACTGGTCAGTAAAAGCGCACTTCCGGTTAACTAATTTTCTTGAAACATGGAATTTCGGCCATCTTTTTATTTATAATTAATTTTGTTTGGATGATAGAATTTGTATAATCAACTATGATACCAATTTAGAGGAAGCTGTAACCAAACCACTCCCCGAAAAGTGCCCTTAAATGAATTTTCCCAGAGAAATGTTTTAAATAAAAGATGTAGATCATTGCATGTTTAGTTTATATACGAAGTTTCAAGAAAATCGTCGGAGCCATTTATGAGAAAATCGCGAAAAAGTGAAAAAATTATTTAGTAAAATGTTAAAACAAACGCACTTCCGGTTATCCGATTTTTTTTTTTTTTAACTCGGAATTTCAACAACATATTTAATTCTAATTAACATTATTTAGATGACAGAATTGTTTAGTAAACTGAAATAGCAGTTAAGATGAAAACCTAACCCCACCTGTCGCTGAGAAGTGCCCTTAAATGAATTTTCCCAGAGAAATGTTTCAAATAAAAGTTGTAGCTTTTTGTATATGTAGTTGATATAACAAGTTTAAAGAAAATCGCCGGAACCATTTTTGAGATAATCGCAAAAACGTAAAAAAAAACTAACTAGTAAAGTGGTACTTCCGGTTGAGGAATTTTGACAGATAACGCATCGTCAGATCCCATGGTGATATCTAAATGTAATATCAAGTTTCAACTTTCTAAGGTTTTTCGTTTTTGAGGGTTATGCTGTTCACTAATACCCACCCCCCCACACCGAGAACATTTGTAAAACTCTCTTTTGGGACTCAGGGGACCTCAAAACGGATATTTTCCGGTGGAAAACTCAATATCGAAAATTTGGACAGGATTTACAATAATACTTCCTCTTACTAGGATTAAGAGAAAGTAAAAATAGTAGCACATTAAAATTATTCTACATTTGAATTTATAAATAAACAATAATACAAATAGAGTGTGTTTAAATGTATATAAAATTAAATATTCCTCAAACAAAGCCCAGAAACCTAATAATAATAAAATAGTTCTACAATAGTTCAGCAACAACCATAAAAGAATAGTCTTGAGTAATTTATATACTTTAAGAGAAAGTGCAACCTTAATTTAAATGGATAGATGAAATTAAGAGGAAGTGTCGCATATCGTCACTTCCGTGTTTCAAATAAAGATTCAGGATCGAATTTGTAAGTGGCATCATTGAAATAAATTCTAGATTTTTTGCTTATATGACAATGTAATAAAATAAGGAGATCTCTCCTAATTCTAGAGAACTATTATTTCTAAACATTGTATTATATGATATTGAAAGCGCTTTAGACATATCCTTCGGATAACAAATTAATTTTAAAAGGTTCACATAAAAGGGAGTAGCTATGTACCATAATTTTAGGTTCATTTCCCAAATTGAAATTTTTGTTTTTGTTTTTTTTGTAAAGAGGAGTTTATTTAACAAGTTTATTTTTACAATACCTTACAACATGACCAATCTGAGTTCCAAAATCTGCGACGTAAATGTACAGTTGAAATTTAAATTAACAAGCTAACAAATGTCCTTCAGTTCATCAACACCATGGATTTTCAGATGACCGTACAACAGGTGATGTTATTTAACTTCGTTCTTTATAAGAAGAAGTGCCCCTTCTCGTGAAGAATATTCCTCTTACTCCAGATAGCAGATTTGATTAGAGCTGGGCAGCACACCACTTAGTTTGATAGGAGAGTAACTGCATTTAAAGCAGAAAATTCTTACTGTAGAGATGGACTTAATGCCACAATAATGAATGCTGTACAAAACATAAGAAATTCTTTTGACAGAGCGAACTATTAGGTCACTTTTACGCAATATTAGATTACTTATTGTAGCTGGAAAAGATCATTTTGAAAAAGTTTTAAAAAAATCAACTAGTTCAATAAATGCCTGTTGAATGAAAATCAGTTGAATTTCTAGTAAGTAGTATAACTTCAACTAAAAGGGATTTTTTCATCACCATGAGGCTTTAATAGCCGATCGTAGCATCATTTTGGAAAAATATGAATTTAGGAGGAATCACTATACGATTTGGGAGTTAAAAGGAAACGTGGAAAAGAATTTATCAAGATTTATTAAGAAATAAACAAAAATTGTAAATCAGTGCAAGAGAACAGCCTGAATTTTGCTGATAATTGGCAAAAGATGGAAATTAGGCTTATTCAGAGTTGGTGAATGTAGTTATATAGAAAAAGAAACCGCGGAATGAATTATCTCAGAATAAGTGTGTCCCAAAGATCACTTTGGTCGTAATTGGTTTTGATTTTGACACTCCGAAAGATATTCGCGAGTAACCATGCACCGTTATTGCAGCTACACATAAAAGGATGAGAGGCAGAATTTGAATCCACAGAAATTTATAATTAGTTCTATAAATATATATAAAATATATAAGAAATACTGATATAAAATAAAATATAATATAAAAATAAAAAATAATAAAAGAAAATACTGATTAACTAAATAAGCAGTCATATAAAGCCACATACGAGTACAATCGTTATCACATTGTCAAAACTAAATGTTCTTTAAGTTTCCGACATTACTGAGAGAGCGACTAAAAATATATAACCATCCAATACAACGTACACATAAACTGCAGATAAACAATAAATTACAATCGTACAAACATACATTCAACAACCCAAGAAAGTGTCCACTAGAAATGCATCGTAATAGAACAGATATTATTCAAAATGACCTCCTACAGCTCAATCAAAGTCTAGCCCTGCCACAAATCTTACACCTGGCCCCCAAGATGTCAGGAGAATTTATTATGTTCGCTGCAGCATTCATAATCTTGGTAAGTTATCAGTACAATAAAATATATCTGCATAAACTAAAGCTTTCATAAACTCTCGAACAAAATAGTTGAAAGGTGTTCGATAAGGTGATCTCAAAATATACACCTTTTCCGGCTCAACGATTGCTAACATGCAGTTACCCACCTATCAAAATGAGAGATGAAATGCCGTCCTAATGAACACAAGTGTGAAATCCGTTGTGAGGAAAACGTTCTCCATATGAAGGGACAGTTTTTCTTGTAAAAAGTTAAGATAAATATTTACATTAGACCTTCAGGTGAAAATAAGAAAATACTTTTATTTTCAGTTTATTTTTGCTGCAAAACTTAGACGTTTTATCGCAGTTATTCCAGCTAAAGGAGATCCCTTGGAATAAAATTTGTTAAAATAACTTTGTTCAACAAAATTTTGTTTAAAAAAAAAAAATTTTTTTTACAACAGCTGAATAATGTGACAAATATTCCACTAAAATCAGTAGCTGAAGTACTTTTAATCTCTAGTGATTAAAAGTAAAACAGTGTAGCCAACAACTTTTAATTACAAATTTTAAGCTGTGGATAAAATTGTTGAAAATATATTTAGTTAAAATATAAATAGAAGAAACATCTGTTTCATTTATTGTACAATTTCGTGCACTTGTAAAAGTTCAATAAAAAAGTTGTAAAAAAGAAAAAAAACAAAAATAGAAGTTCTTAAATTAAACATTTTGTTTTTACACTTTAAACTTAATTTAGCAATAAATTAAA
>JAAEAF010006241.1:0-61615 GCA_011037195.1 Triatoma infestans | reverse complement strand
TACAAGAATTCTCATTATTGTAAGTTCAAAAGATTTTAATGCTGACAAAAAGCTTTGTAAGCAAATTTAATTTTTTATATTTTTTTCAATATGGAAATGATCAAAGGGAAATTGCAGCAGGTTTACGAACCTATTTAATCGCTTTTTCCAGTATTTTCAGTTCGATTTTTTTTTTTATGCAGTCTTGCACCTTTTTGTTCATACGACGCTGACTGGCAATGAACATTTACCCATATTTTAGAGGTATGTTATGTTCTCATGTTTTTTTTATTTTTATTTATTTTTAATTTTATTTTTATCCCTTTCTTAGAATATTAAATTTTACATGATTGTCTCAACGGGTAAGCGATTGTAAAAGGACCGATTGCCAGTAAATTTGCCACATTAAAAGTGGATTCAATAGTTTTATTAGCGACTGTATTAAGGCGTCACTACCGCGCTATTTATTTCAACTACGCATCACATCCTCTGTCACGCCTTTTGCAATGTATTGGCTAATGGGTTTCAACCGTGACAGCTAAAGTCCCACCTAGTAGCTGTCTCTAGCGGTAAGTGAAAGTGTATATAAGCTGACTATATGAGGGACTTACAGTCAGACTCCAACAAAACAGGATAGAACTATTAAAATATAAATATATTGAAATTTGTAACTGCATAATAGCGCAATAAATAAATATATAAAACAGAACTATGCTAATGGCTGTAAGTTAAAGATGTGTTAGTTTTTCATATCAGATTTCCTATTAATACATGATTTTGAGAGCGAACAAACATTGTTTGGTCAGAAGTTTTAGAGAGGGTGGGTGGGTGATAGATCACTGGTAATCCAATGAATTAGTAACGCGGAGGTTCCGGGTTCAAATCCAGCAGAGCTACCCTTAGATTTTCTTGCCCTAGGAGCCCCTACAGCTCACTGTCCGATGATGGAGAGAGTTGTCTCTATAATGGGTATGAGAAGGAGAGAATTGGGTTAGAAAGATAAATAAACCGGAAGAAGTAAAGCTGAACGTTGGATAATAGAAAGGTAACACAAAATGCTTGGACTTTACACGTAATATTATATAAAATGGTAGTGAGAGATTTAGAGTGAGAAAGAGAAAGGTTGTTGACGCGTTGTGACTGCTGTATGAACTCTTGCAAGACTGTTGGAAGACTTTCCCGTAGCTGTATTTAAACAGATTCTCCCACTCTAGTCTGGCCTACACTAGTGAGTGAGATTGTCCATTTTTATGTCTCTCTCTCTCTCTGTTATGGATCTCTCTCTTCGGATCCTATTTAATAAGATATAAAAATAATACATTACAATCATCTCAATATATGATTTAAACTTAAACTTTATTAACAAACATCCTTTTATTTTTTTTTTTTTTTTTTGTATCAGTATTTACACTATTAACCAATTTGCTGTCTGTATTTGATAATAATTAACCAGGAGGATTTAAATTTTGTAACTACTCAAAAAATCAACAAGAGAATAGTACACAAAGGTATTATTTGAAAATACTATATCCTTAAAATAGAGGGGAGCCGTGCAATATTTAGTAATCTCATGGAAAAACTTGCCCCTTTCTTTGTTATAGTCTGGACATACCATGACTATATGTTCGAAATCCTCCGTCTCATTACATCTCCTACAAAGAGGAGAGTCTAATTTGCCAATTTTAAACAAATAGGACCCACAAATAGCATGGTTTGCCCGCATCCTAATAATTATTGAAACCATTCTTTTGCCAAAGTAACCTTCTTTAAACCATACTTTATGATTAACCTGAGGTACCATAGCTTTGTAAAATAAGCCCTTATCCGAATTAGCGAATCTTTGCTGCGATTTTTCAAAGATTTTTCTTTTTACCCATCCCTTTAAATCAGATGGTGGAAGAGGGATAAACATCCTTAAAGATGGAATTCGAATTCGTCTAAACAAATCGAATTCGAATTCCTTCTATAAGGATGTTTGTTTAATGTTTCTTAATGAAGTTTAAGCTTTTTAAATGATTTATTGATATGATTGTAATGTATTATTTTTATATCTTATTAGAGTTTGTGATTCTTATTTTTTTCTCTCTCTAATATGAATCCCTCTCTTCGGATCCTGTTACAGTCTCTAAACGGGACAACACTATCCGTAGGCTGGCAGTGCACTGAGAAGGCGCAGAGGGGCTTTTCATAGCAAAGAACTTGGGTGCCCTCCTCACAGACGATATATAAAAATTGTATTAGAAACCAAGATATTTCTTTATCAAACTGGTTATTTATGTTCTCATTTATTTAAAAATTATTATATTTTGTTTTTACAGCAATTAGTCTCGATCAATTTTCTTTAGCCTTACAGCACGGTTAAGCAACTTTCATTTGTAATTAATGGACGGAAAATTTTTTTTAATTACTTATCATTTATCATTTTTTTATTTACTTTCTGGATTTTTTTAGGGTTTTAATTAAATTACGAGAAGTTGATTTTAAATTTTAATCGAGAGATAAATGACGTTTTATATTAACCACAAAAGCTTCTATTTGCTACTTTATTTATTTATTTATTTATTTTTTCACTAATGAAACAAAATCTAGGCCTCTGCAGGCTTCACAATATTCAATTTCACTTTTGATTTTTTTTTTTTTTTTCGAAATACATGAAATTTGTTCTACTTTTACTTAAACCGTCATTTTTGGTATAACTCAAGTATATTAAGACACAGATTTTTCATTTAACCTGGTGTGAAATATTCACACAACTTGCTCTTATTGTAATTTAAATAGTTATTGACAATTTACCTCAAACTCGGAATTCTTACTAAATATTAATTAGTATTAAAAAAAAAACCTTAAAACAAATTTTGAAGGAAGCGCCGATTATCCAGCTCTTCCAGAATACTTACCTCCCCTGCCCCCCTACTAAAATCTACTTATTTCACAGCTAGTTTGAATATTTCATAACACATTTTGTTTTTATTAGACATAATCATTTGCGGCCATATAAAATGATAATGCACTAAAGCCGACAAAATTGTAAAACGCTCTGGTGAATTGTGATTGGCAGGAAAAAAATATTGAAATGATTTGAAAATCTAACAGAAATAGATCAAAATAGGTTAATAGTGCTGAATATATATATATAAAACACTAAATATACATAGAAATCATATGCTATTTATTAGCATTGAAGCAAATTATGTGTTGCAAGGATTTAACATTTAAAAATGCTTTGCGTGGCTATTTGAAAATTTGGAGAGTTTAATATGCAATTTCAATATGCACCCAATGACTATAATAACCGGTACAGTTATTTAAAACTAGATTAAAAAGGGGCTATTATATTATGTCATTGTTATGACGGCATGAGAATCTCCCTTACAAAGCGATCTAAACTGCTGATGTACGAGTACATAATGTAGCCTAGATTGATCGTAATCAGTTTATTGACCATATATACATTGTGGTGTTACTTGCTACAACAAAACATGGTTTATTAACATCTTTATTTATTAAATTCACTTTATTATATTATTAAATTAGAAAATAAATAAATTTATAGCAATTTTATGATTGTTTAAGATTTAAACAACTTGTTTTTTTTCCCGACATATTTATTTTGTGGAATGTATTTTTGTTAACTTATAGTTGCCCTTAACCTATATAGATGGTCGAAGAGTTGTACATTACAGACGCTAGTTTTAGGGCCAGATTTTAGAAGAAAGTGGATGCATAGCGCAGACTGCATGAAAGCGCAATTAACTAGCCCAAAAACTTTCAAAGTGATGGGTTTATATATCTGCGCATGCCAAGTTTGATAAAAACTGTCGGAAGATAGCTACACGGAATATCATGTTAGAACTTTCTCCGATTTTTTTCATTTTTGAGCTATGCTGTTCACATACATACCATTTTCTAAAAAACTACTTTTTTAGACTCAAATGACCTGAAGAAAACGTGTATTTCCGGTGAAAACTCGATATCAAAAATTTGACACGATTATAATACTTTCTCTTACTTAGCAGTATGAGAAAGTAAAATGCTGCGAAAAACATTCAACATAATCCGGTACTTTTGATTTTTGACCGCACTGACATACTCCACGTGAACAGATCATTTACTAAAACTCGGAGCAAAGGAATCCCCAAAATCTTGGAGAGTTCTAGGATGGGTATTTCCCCTTCCCCCACCTGGTAACAGCCCAGGTTGTTGAATCTTCTTTGGATGACAGCATCGCAGTCGGTGAAGAGATGTATTGGAGTTGCCTCCATCTCCCCAAAGTATCTGCATGTGCTATTATCGTCTAGGCCAAGCTTCCTCAGATTTCCCCCGTATCTGCAATGCCCCGTAAGAATATGGATCTTGTTTTTATTAAGACTGATGACAGCGCCCTCTCTAGGGGCGCCATTTTGGCTGAAAGTGTAAGAACAACATTGATGTGTTAAATACTCGATTAATAGAAAATTTCGATTTTACGAGTTCGAATTTCGAATAATTAATATCGATTTTTTCGTACTCTAAAAATGTACAGTGCATAGCGTATTTATAGCGTAAAGCTAAAAATATTTACACAATCATTGAAAAATTAACGCAGAATTTATAAAGGACTTGTTTGAATATATACTTCTCTGAACAGAATAGCATTAGCGAGCAGAGCGCTGCTTCAGCTTGTGTTAAAATATATACCGGGTGTAACAGCGACCTCTGGCAATACTTCGGGGTATAGTTTTTTACTTCATTTGGAACAAAAAATTTCTAATAAACCATGGTCCGATTCGTTCGCCTTCAAAAGTTATTCTTCACTTTGGAAACTTTTCCTATTTTTTCTCATGATATTTATTATAAAGAAACCCCATGATATTTATTATCGTTGGAAAGCTGGTGAAATGTAGATATTTTTTCTGTAACCGGACCATACGCTAGCCTTAAAGAAATTTATAAGAAAATACTATTGAAAAGTGGCTTTTAACTGTCGAAGCGCTGTAGGGTTGAGTTTAAAGTCACTGATAAACTTTATAATTAATTAAATTAAAATAAAACTTCTGTTTCTTATAGGAAATTTAATGCTCTTTCCAAAGATGTAATTGAATATGATTTATGTTAAAAACTTTTTGAGATATAATCAATTTTATGAGAAAAAGTAGGAAAATTGAAAATTTTCCAAAATGAAGAATAACTTTTGAAGGCGAACGAATCGGACCATGGTTTATTAGAAATTTTTTGTTCCAAATGAAGTGGAAAACCATATCCCGAAGTATTGCCAGAGGTTGCTGTTACACCCGGTATATATATTGTTAAGGGGCGGCAATTTGTCTTTTTGTCCGGGGCGACGTAACCTCTAGAACGGGCGCTGCTGATGCAGGCTTTCCTGGTAGTAACCTCCCAGACAGATCATGGCCTTACTCACTCCCAGGGGAGTGTTCCAGAGATACAGGTCTTTTTCGGCACCTCTTCTTTCTTGATTTCTTCCAAGAATACCTTGTCGTTGACTCCGCAAAAGGGCTCAGGCCCCAAGCGAGGACATGCAGCATCTTCTTTTGCCTGGGTGTCGGCCACTTCATTACCTTCCACGCCGATATATCACGGTACCCAGAGTAGGATAACTTTATTTCTTCTGACTAGGTCGTTAAGCTTAATAACTTCTTGAATACTCATTTTACCATTCATGTCCGTTATCTTGAAATTCACGTGATATGATTTCATCATCACTAAGACCATGGTGTTAAATATAAATAAATAAATAAATTTAATTAAAATTTGTCATTTTATGCTTACCCAAATAATATAATAACATCCGAAGTTTGAATATATAAATAACCCATTATATTATATAATCCAAAAAATAACGATAAAAGTGTTATACGATATTTATGATAAAGGAAAGGAATTATGTTGTATAATATTTTATTTTATTATGAATAATTCAAAAAATAAAATAAAAAATTAAATAAAATGAAATATGAAATTAGCGTTGTCAGATTGCATTTAAATAAGGTGTTACTATGAATAGAAAAGCTTTGCATTTTCTATAACAAACATGTTGAAAATCTTATATAAACATTCCATAAATTCAAATTTTATTTAAATAAGAATATGATTCTATAATAAAATTATTTATAAGTTTTATATTTCTTTAGAAATACAAGTTGTTACATTTATTTCTTCAGAGAGAGAAGAGAGAAAATAATTATTTTTGTTTATTATTGCTTAGAAAATTATGTAATTTAATTTTTTTGTTATAAGAATTCATGTTCGATTTGACAGTGTATTTTAATAAAAAAATTAAAAAATATTATATAATGAAACTTACTTTTGTGCTGCGTCTAGTAAATTTTCTAAATCAGCTTCACTATAATCTTCAAATGCTGCCCCATCTGCAATAGGAAAAGAAAAAAAATTAATCATTAAAGATTTTTAAAACAAACAAATGCAGAAATCTAAAAAATCTTCCTTATAAAGTTTATATACAATGATTTTCTCGTCTGTTTCGAAAAAAAAAACAAAGTGAAAATATGCGTACAAATTATTTTTTTTAATCCTACACAGGATATTACACTATTTGCTTGTCAACAATTAAATTTCGAGCAGACCAATATCTAGCAGAAGTTTCTATATAATTCCCTGGGTCTAAGCAGGTATCAGATTTCCCAAATAACGGGTCTGTTTACTGGGCATGGTAGGTTCAAGAAACATCTGCCCAAGGTTGGGATTGGTGGATTTACAGCCCTTGTGCAGACTGTGTCAGGAGGAGAAGGTGTCGGCCTCTCACCTGCTGTTTGATTGTGTTGCAATCGGCAGATTGCGGCACGAGATCTTCGGCACGTTAAGACCGGAGGAAATCGTATTCCAAGAAGGACTGGTGCTCATGAAGAGGGGGGGGCTTCTTCTACTAGGTTTCGAGGGGTTGGCACAATAAATCTCAATGGGAGGTTGCAGTGCCTGGGTTTGAGCCCCCCCCTGCATCATTCTAATTCTAATTCTATATAATTTAAATTTTCTTTACTGTCACCCAGTTCACACTAGAATTTTTTTAAGTGGGTGGCGTCAAAAATTCCCTCCTTAGAAAGTGGAAATGTCTAATCCATTTAATATTCTCAGCCTAAACAAATGGCAAGTTAGGTAATCGTGGCTTGTCAATCATATGTATTTCTAAATATTTGAAATAATAGAGAATATTCTATTAAACTTGAAGAGTAAAATGATTCAACTTCTTAATTTCTCTATACTACAGTAATTGTATCTATATGTATTGATAGATTTAGCAAAACTTATTCTATTAGTGTTTACTACTTTATTTCTATATTCTGCTAGAAACCCCATTACTCTGAAGTCTGTCAATACTTTGACCACTACTAGGACCTGGTCCAATAGAGCTGAAAGTTAAAGACTATTATTGATACTAAAAACCTAGACGTTTCTTGCTTATAGATTGAACTAGAAAACTTTCTTGAATATCGCGGCAAATGTAAGTGATAATTTGAAATTTTGCAAACTGGAAATTAAATTTTTACAAGTGCAATATAGGATTAGCTATGATTTAAAAAAAAAAATTGACAAGAATAAATGAACAAGTGAAGTAGATAGATAGATAGATTCTAACGGGGGTATTGGCTCTTCAGCCTACGCCACCGCGACACCCCAAGGATCTATTGTGGCACCCCCCGAGTTGGAGACCCTCCCCCTATCCTGTCCTTAACCAGACTGTGGAATTAGGGGGGGCTCCCAGGTGGTCAGTCAGAGCACCTGCCATCAGAGCACCCTCTCGAGTCCTACTTGCCTTAAAAGACTTAATAGGTCCGAGAGAGGGCCCTGGCTGAGGCTAACAAGTGAAGTAGGTGCAATAAATTGGTAGAATAAATATCAATTTTTGCGTCAAACTCTCACACAATTTTCTTTTATTACAATTTACGTAGTTTTGATCCATTACATAATTAGACGGGTATTATCTAGTTACAAATTACACATATCACTGAAAATATAAGTATATGCATGCGAAATATAATATAAAAAGTCATACTTCCAATAAGCCGATTTCTTTGTAAACAGGAAATTTTAGCCATACATTAAATCCTTATTAACTCTGGCAAACTGTTAGTTAATGCTTATTAACTGGATAGGCTGGGTGCCGAGGCAAAGGAGGGCGCCTCAGGAACGCCCATTAGTCCAGAGCCTTTATGCGGCATCTCGTACAGAACTGCCATTGAAAACAATGGCCAACACGGAAACATACATTATATTGGAAAAATATTGCGGGGCTGAGGCACTCAAAGATTTTCTTGGAGGGCCCCTCAAACACTTGCACATCCCCTCTCTTCGGCAAAACTAAGGAAAATTACTGCCCTAGTCTCTATGCGGGCCCACTTTGCAGGAAATGCAGCCAAAAGGATGGGACAGCGTCTTTCACCTTCTTGAAAGTGTGCATGCATTATGCTCGCAGACGAATCCTGAAATTTGGTGCCCACATTCTGGAGCCGAATGCGGGATCAGAAATTTCATTCGCCTCAGCCCTGGCTTTTTTTAATGATACAAGGCTGATGTTAGGAGTATATATACAGGGTGTCCCAAGTTATATGGATAACGACTTTTTCTCGGAAACTAAGATAGCTAGAAAAAATACGTGTCCCCGTAGTTTTTTGTTAGTAATTCCAAATTTAATTTGCAAATTTGTTTTGGTGCTTCCAGAAGCGTGATGCAGGCACCAACTTCATTTTTTCAAATGGGGATGTGTGGTTTTTATTTAAGAAAATAGATTCCTCTATTTTTTGTAAGAAAATTTACTTGAACGGTTTTTTGATTGAATAAGAGAAAAGTATTATTTTATTATAAATTTTACTCCTCATTAATTACAGATCTTGTTCGAACTGGCCCCCACCATTATTAGAGATGCATACACATGCTTTTTCCTGCCAATTGTACCTTATGACCAAAAAAATACATCTTTAATGGTGGAGGCCAGTTCGAGCAAGATCTGTAATTAATGAGGAGTAAAATTTATAATAAAATAGTATTTTTCTTCTTATTCAATCAAAAAAAACAGTTATAATATCATTTTGAAATTTCTTATAGGAATCATGTTTTCATTCATAACTTGTAAAATATTGCTCAAAGAAAAAAAAACCGTTCAAGTAAATTTTTCTTACAAAAAATAGAGGAATCTATTTTCTTAAATAAAAACCACACTTCCCCATTTGAAATAAAAATGAAGTTGGTGCCTGTACCTTGCTTCTCGAAGCACCAAAACAAATTTGCAAATTAAATTTGGAATTTCTAACAAAAAAGCTATGGGGACACGTATTTTTTAGGTTTTTTTCTAGCTATCTTAGTTTCCGAGAAAAAGTCGTTATCCAGATACCTTGGGACACCCTGTGTATATATATACCACTTTAATGGGAAGCCTAATGCTTTAACATTTCATTTCTCCCTCGAAAACAATCCTCAAATGAATTTTTCGGAAAAAATGTTTTAAATAAAAATCGTAACTCTTATTTATGTTTAGTTGAAACACCACATTTAAGACCAAAAAAAAAAAAAAGATCGTTGGAGTCATTTACGAAAAAATCGCCAAAAACTGAAAAATCTATTTAGAAAAGTAAAATGGTCGAGCGATTTTTGACCAAAACCTTATTGTCATATCCCCCTGGTAACACTAAAACAAATAACAAGTTTCAGTTTTTCTGCAATTTCCTGTTGTTGAGTTACGTTGAACAGCTCAGATTTCCGGTGAAAACTCATTTTCGAAAGTTTGATACAAGAAATATCTATAAGAAAAAGTAAAAAATTATACTTAGTGTTAAGTCATGTTTTGTAGAAAACTTGATAATAAATAATTAAAAAAAAAAAAAACAACGAAGTATTATTATTTAGTTTTTTTTTGCGTTATAACTAAGATAAGTCGGAATCAATTAACTTTTACCACACTTTTACATTGTTTAAGATTACAAAAAGCTTTCAACTTAATTAAATTAATGTTAATTATTTTCAAGAGATATTAAAATGTATGGTTAAAAACCAACTAGCTCTAATATTACTTTACAACTAGAAATGATAATCTAGAACTTTTAGTGAAGTTTATATGAACTTCTCAACATATATAAGTAGAATCTCATTTCATCGAATACAATATTTGTGAGATCTGGGTTACTTCCACTACTCACAAAATAGGCTAGCGAACGAACGATGAAATGTGATATACCGTAACATACGTATCGTTTGAAATATATTACATTCTTTATATGCATATATTTTTCTTCTTTTTTTCTCAGCATAATCTTATATTTGTAAACTTATGTTACAAACTTATCATACAGATGTATGACATGGTAGTAACAATCTTCATTCACCTCACCAAATGCAAATTTCAAAATCACAATAAGAACAAGGATTACTATAGACATACATAAATATTTATATTATTTCGTTTTATATTATTATTATCACTAATATAGAAATATGATGTGAAACGTTCACATGACCTTCTATTATCACAAAAAAAAAAGTAGAGTATTTTTGGAATCTTAATTTCAAAACTTTGACATGATCACAATACTTCCGCATATATCATTAAGAGAAAGTCAAAATTATCTTGTAGTGGAAAAACATACATCTACTCCCCCACCAAAAACATACATCTACTTCCCCACCGCTCATTCGCCTTCATCCCCGCTACTACAGCTAGCACCCCCTAAATACTTCAATAAGGAAGGGGGCAAGAAGAAATCTAACTGGCTCAACAAGAAACTAGGAGGGACTACGAATTGTAGGTGGGTCAAGAAAATTCGTATAAAAGACAACGCTACATCATATCAATCATTGAGTAAATCAGTAGTAATCATTAGTGATACACATACGTGCTTTTACGTCTGTCTCTCTCTTTCGCTCTATCAACTAGTCATTCGGCAGTTTAAGTAAATATTATTAATTATATTATTGTGAAATTTACCAGTGTCTTCATCAATAACCATCCCTTCACAATCTTTTATGAATCATTAGCACAAGTTTTTCTTGTCATTTATGGAAATTATGAAATAATTTCTATTGACAGATTTTCTTAAAAATTTGGATCAACACTATAATGGGACACCCTATATATTTCCGGAAAACTGTTTCAAGCAAAAGTAATAACAGAGTGTAATAGCTACAACAAAAATAAGGAAAATTTATTGTAGGGTTATAAAATTTAAAAAAAATAATATCCACATTCCAACCGACAAGGACTTGTCTCATCCAAATGAAGACGCTAACTGCGTCATGTTGGTGCTTTAACAGATTTTAACCGAGATGTAAGCCCTACAATCTTGATCTCTGTGTAGTGGAATCGATTATCGGATTCCACAGGTATGAAGTCAGATGTCTTGAAGAGGCATTTATTAGGCGGAAGTTAGCTTAGAGATTTTAGAGAGTTATTACTTGAAATACTAAACACTGAATTTACAAAAATAGACTATATTTTTACAATAATTTGAATGTGTGAAATGGTAACTACAATTAATACGAACTGTTAGAAATAAATAAATAATTTAAAGAGATAAACAACAACTAATTTAAAATGATTAAAATAAATAAAACTAATATGCACAACTATGAAATGTTTGATAGAATAATAATAAGTTTAACCTTGTGTAGGGACGCGCTCGCGGAACTCAAGTATCACTGCTGCTCGTTGAAACTGTGATGCTAATAATCGTAATGATAATACTGATCCCCTCCTCCAGTGGGGCGAAGTTTATATTAGTATTACTCACACACTGTCAGGTATGTAAGTAGTACTCACTCTAAGACAACTTTCGTAGTGTGCGACCTTGGCCAGGTCGGTGACCAGTGTGATTTAGGTCAGTGGCCAGCTTTGGCGACAGGTGGCCGCCCATCGGTGATTTTCAAAGACCTTGAATCGGCCAGGTGGCTTCTGTTCAATAATGATCCTTGTTTAAAAGGGTTTTATCGGGAGCTTGTCTTTGATACTGATGTATTGACCCTTGTATTGAAAAGGCTTTTTGTTCGGCGCGGCCCTTGTCTTGAAGACAGCGGCCGGCTGGGCCATTAGTTATAAATTATGTCTTCCTTCTTCTTTCTTCTTTCTTTTGTTATCTTTTGTGAAGATAGCGGCTGGCTGGAGCCACTTGACATTGCTATGACATTGATATGTCATTATATCTGTAAGATTTATTATCTACAGGTAGATTTGCAAAAAAATTTTTTTTTTTTTTGTCTTAAAAGGGCCGCGGGCCCTTCTATTTTCCAGGATTTTATCACATAATTTTTTTATGTAATAATTTGGTATGCCCAACGGAAAACTAATAGTTAATACTAAATTGGGTCGAATATACATAATAAAGTATTATTTAATATTCATACAGATTAATTTACTACAAAAAAAAAAATATTAAAATTAATTCAAAAATATTGATAAATTTTCATTCATTAGTATGAAGTATGAAGTCATGAGGAGAAGACGTCGATAATAATTTAAATTTATTCTACTCTAACTTCATTACCTAGCCCCAGACTGACGGCTCAACTTATTTGATTATTCTCAATTGGCTAGCAGCAAATAAAAAATAAATTAAAATAAATAAAAAGTAAATCAATTGTTACCGTTTGGAATATTTGTTTTAAAAATTTTTCAAAATGAAATTCATTTAATTTTTTTTTTTTTTTATACAACATTTAGCAGCGTTTAGGAATATGTAATTTTGTTGGCTCTGATTTTACTAAAGAGAAATTCAGGTAAAATAAGATTTACGTCAACTAGACTCTGTTCATGCAATTAACAGGGAACAGGGCTGGCGGTAAAGCTATCCGAAGAGATATTATAATTTGGAATTAGTAAATACTTCCTATATTCGTATGTAGATTATTGTAGGGGATTATTGCCCGGCGACCTGAAAGATCTATTGTGCCCCCTAGAGCTTCTAAATGCACTGCCAGCCCCCGAACACTGCCCATACCGGACAGTGAGCTGTAGAGGCTCCTAGGTAGAGAAAATCCAAGGGCACCATGATGGATTCGAACCCGGGATCTCCGCTTTGCTAGTCCAGCGAGCTACCACTGAGCTAATCCCTTCTTCCTCCCTTCGCTTACGCCAGTTAACTAGTGACACAGATTTAATTTTGTGAACTGTGTTTGTCCTTGTCTGTAAAGGGTAGAGCTGTGGTAACCCGTGTGGTGGCTACTCCCCAAGTAACTTCATGCAACAGATATCCCTCTCGGGCTCCTATACTCGTATAGTTCCTCTGCAGTCCATTAAAAAATCTACTGAAAATGATCTAATCAATACGATTAATGTATATTTCTAAATTAGTTGCAAATTAGTTTAATATCTAATTTATTATTGTATTCCATAGATTTTATATGGATAATAAAAACATGGATTTGATTGTTAGAAGCATGACATCATGATACTACTTGTTAAGTTTAATAAGTTTGTGAATTATATTCCAGGCATAACCTTCTTTTAAATACCAACAGTATGTCCCTTTTTATACATATAAAACTTCAAAGGAATAAATTATAACCCATATTTTTAATTAACTTTCCAATTAAAAAAATAGACCAGTGTTTTTTTTTTACCCTTTATTTTGGTCATAATACACCTTTTTAGTTAATGAGTAAAAGGAAATGACTTTTGTGAGAACTTTTCGGAATCTGGATTATCTAATTTTATATTACATATTATTAGGGAAGGGAATAGCTAAGAGGTTAGCCTTCCACGCGGAGGACCCGGGTTTGGTCCAGCGGTGGTACTCTTAGATTTTTTCTTTCTGGGAGGATTCTACAGCTCACTGTCCGGTGATGAACAGTGTTGTCTGTAACGAGAGAACACTGACGCGCCTTAAATTAAAAAACAAAAACAACAATTACATACTATGTTTAATTTAAATCTGAGATTAGTCTCCAGGCATACAATTGAAACCAATTTATTATTAATACGACTGAGATTTGAAATTAAACTCGATTTTTAATCGAATTATATGCTTCTGTGAAATAGCTATTTTCACAGTTTAGACTAGTGTTTTTACAATTTCTTTTTTTTTTAGAACATAGCGCAATTGAACCTATTATGGTTAATTGATAGGGTGCGATTTTACAAATTATTTAAATAGAAACTTGCATCAAAATTAATTAAATTTATCCATTAAAAATAATACAGTATGAAGCATTAGATAAATTTTATCCTCTTTGGATTAAAAAAAAAATTACTTTATTTGTTTGACCAAACAAATAAATTTAATACCTGTAAATTAATACGTGTAAATAAACGAATTTTTTTGTGCATTAAAAAGATCAAAAGTGGTATATTAAATAAATATCTTCATTTCAAATAAAAATGTAAAACAATATTAAATTGACAATAAATTTTACAAGTAAAAAAAATAATTCATTTCTTAATGAAATATATGAGTGAGTCATAAAAAAATGACCGTTTTTCTTGCACATTTAAATACAATTTTATTTTATTTAACAATTTATTTTAATATTCAAAGTATACACCGTTGCGTTCTATGGTTTCTTTCCATCTCGAGGCTAGCCGCCGAATTCCTTCGCAATACCACTCTTTGGGTTTTGAACGGAAGAACTTCGCAACTCCATTTTGAATCTCATCCAGAGAATTTAAAGATTTTCCTTGAAGATAGTGCGCCAATGACGGGAACAGATGGTAATCGGAAGGTGCTAGGTCCGGACTATAAGCAGGGTGGGGGAGAAGCTCAATCCCTTGTAATTCTGAAATTTTTTGTTTGGTGTAACGAGAAGTGTGTGGTCGAGCGTTATCTTGTTGAAACAAAATTTTATTTCTGTTAACTAACCCTGGGGGGTAACGCTGGGCCAAAACAACGTACATTCTTTCTAACTGTTCGCTATAAAGTTCCGAATCAATAGACTGACCTTCGGGGATGAACTTATAATGAATTACGCCTTCATAATTCCAAAAAACAGAAAGCATTGTTTTTTTTTTGGAATTGAACCTTGTTAGCGACGTTATAGCAGACTACTTGCAGTTTAACCATTGTTTCTTGGTCTTAAGGTTTCTCCAATATATCCATTTTTCATCGCAAGTGACAATCCTTTTGATGAACCGATGATCATTTGGGTTTTCCAATAGATTTTAACAAATTTCTATTCGCCGCTAAGCTTGTTCAGCCGTCAACTCATGAGAAAGCACTCTAGCTGAACGATACACTTTCCCCAGCTTATGCAGCCCACAATTTACGGTGGATTGGAATATTTCGAGTTCGCTGCCAACTCCCGAGTACTTTTGGTGGGGTTAGCCTCCACATAACCCCGCAGAGCTTCTTCATCGAATGATGATTTTCGCCCCGAACCGGCTATCCTCTCAAGACTGTCATCGGTATTACACACTGTCCGTCCAGAAAGAGCATCCTCTTCTTCAAATTCCCGTACTAAACGAGTAGTTTCGGCGGCTGAAAACTTTCTTTTCCAATAATGGCGTAATATTTAACTAATATTTCAAATTTCAACGTCATCTTGTTTAAAAAAATGACGAAACTAATAGTGATCCAGGGTAACTTTGTTTATAAATTCATTCTCTTATTTGTTTATGCAAAATAAGAATATGAAAAAATACAACAAAATATAAACGCTCTTCTTTCTGTAGAGGATAAATTGCAAGTAAACAAAATCGGTCATTTTTTATTACACACCCCATTAATTAAAAACTTATTTAAAAATTCCATTAAATCCACTAACTTTAAACACAATTCTGACTTAATAAAATCTCGTTTGAAATATTACGTTCATATTTCCATATATATGTAGGTATAGTATCTACGATAGCATGCCTCATTTTGTTGGTTCTGACCGTTTTAAGTCATATCTCAACACGAATTGATCTCAAACCTTACTCTGGATGAAAATTCGAAACAGGTCATAACCAAAACAATAAAGCATGCTATGACGGATAAAATCATTGAAGTTATCCAGCATTGTGGACCCAATCACTTTATCAACTGTAAGTATATAAGTTGATATTCGTTTTGTTTCTTCTATGGCATTTTAACAACAGAATTAGTTCCTATTAGAATTAGAACAACTGTTTTTTTTTACCCGAAAGACAGAAATAAATTTAGATAAAAATTGTATGATACAGTGAACTCTAATGAGTTTTCCAATTGATGGCAGGAGTGAAGTTGCGTATAAAACAAATAAAAGCACGTGAGAAATAAATTTTGGTTATAATTTTGTGGGGAAATATTTTCATTTTCACAAGGATTCAATGCACAAGTAATTTTTTTTAAGGTAAAAAGTATTTTTTTTATTAAATTCAAATAACTTTATTCACTGTGCATAATCACTTAATAAATGCTGATTTATTAAAAATATTGATCATGTAAATGAAGCTGGGGCCAAAGAAAATAACTTTTCAAATTTAAAAGTTTATTCTATCGACCTTTTTGGTCACCTTTGATATTCTTCCTCAGGATTTTGCCAAAGAGAGATAAGAGAGATAACTGTTCCAAAAGGTGTCCAACAGGTCAATAGATTAGCAACCGCCAAATCTAACTATTACTGACGTTGATTGGATATATACTTTTTCAAGGTAACAAATATATTTTAAGTTGTTAATGATATATCTATTAAGATTATAATATATCTGACACATAACTTACTGTCGGATCCCACGGTGAACCGACCTAAACGGATTATCAATTTTGAACTTTCTGCGATTTTTCGTTTTAAAAATCACTTTTTTTTTGATTCAGGGACCTCAAAACCTGTATTTCCGGTGAAAAGTCAATTTCGAAAATCTGGAACGAACGCAATACTTCCTCTTTTACTAGGAGTAAGAGGAAGTAATAACTGACAATTTCGTGTAGAAGTACAGTTTATAAAATGATAAGCAGTGAAAAACGTTTAACACGAAAACGCTTAACATGAAAAATCGGTTACACGAAATCAAACTGCGGTCCAGACAAAATACTATGTAATTTCATACATTTTTTTTTTTTCTTTTAATACGAAACAAATATCGCTTAACACGAAAAGATTTCATTTTTTGGACGAACAAAATATAACTGTTTTCTGCAGTCACATCGTCACGCAGATTTTTTGGCTTGTCTTATTTCGTTAAACGGAACAAAATGGCTGCCATTGCTGCTAGGTTTGGCACCGCCATCTTTGAGTTAGGTAAAGGCACCGCCATTATTAAAACATTTCAATTAGTTTTCGAATTCGGTGAATTTTGTGTTAAAATCAGCAAATTTTGTGGGTTTTTTTTTTTTTTTTTTGTATTTTTAATACATAAATTTATTTTTACTTTCTCTTATTCCTAGTAAGAGGAAATAATGTAATTTTGTCAAATTTCCGATATCGATTTTTCACCGGAAATATCCGTTTTGAGGTCCGTGAGTCCAAAAAAGTGGTTTTTAGCAAATGGTTTGTGTGTGTTTATGTATGTGAATAGCATAGCTCAAAAACAAAAAACCGTAGAAAGTTGAAACTTGATATTCCGTTTAGGTATCACCGTGGGATCTGACACTACGTTATCTGTCAGAATTCCACAACCGAAAGTACCACTTGCTAGTTTGTTTTTTTACATTTTTGCGATTTTCTCAAAAATGGCTCCGTCGATTTTCTTTAAACTTGGTATATCAAGTACACATACAAAGAGCTACAACTTTTATTTGAAACATTTCTTCGGGAAAATTTATTTAAGGGTACTTTTGGGGGATGGGAGGGGTTAGGTTTTCCTCTAAAGCGATTTTTCAGTTTATTATACAATTCTGTCCTCTAAATAATATTAATTAGAATTGGATATGTTGTTGAAATTTCGAGTTTCAAAAAAATCGGATAACCGAAAGTGCGTTTACATTACCACTTTACTAAATGATTTTTTCACTTTTTCGCAATTTTCTCAAAAATGACTCAGACGATTTTCTTGAAACTTCTTATATAAACTAAACATACAAAGATCTATAACTTGTATTAAAAACATTTCTCTGGGAAAATTCATTTAAGGGCACTTTTAGAGGAGGAGTGGGGTTATGTTTTCCTCTAAAGTGCTATCATAGTAGATTATACAATTCTATCATCCAAACAAAATTAACTAGAAATAAATAGATGGCCAAGGAAAGCGCCGAGTTTCAAGAAAAACCGGAAGTGCATTTTTACGGAACAGTTTTTTCAGTTTCCACGAATTTAATTAAATTTGGTACACTAACTATAAAATTTGTCAATTATAATTTTGAGAACTGGAGTAAAAGAACGTTGTGTGAATGTTTCACACCAGATTTTTTTTACTGTACAATGGCAGAGAAATCAGGACGAAAACAAACCGCTATTTTATCATTTAACAGGAAATTCTTTTAACACAAAAATATATTTCTTTCACCTCAGTTTCGTGTTAAACGTTTTTCACTGTACTTATTTCAAATGAATTTTTCTTTCAACTAGCAAATCCTAGTATGAGTCTGTTTTTATTAAATAAAATATGATTGCTTCAAGTTTTAATTAATTAGACTATAATCCATTTTCCAAACAACAACAACAACAAAGCGACAACAGACAGTTATGAAAATTACTAAGTTATTTTATAATACAAAATGTTGTTTTAACACAATAACAATTGAATTCTAGCAAGAATTAACATTCCCAAATATAGATCTGCTTTGGAGTAGTACCCACTTTGCATATAAATGAGCAACCCAAAATAGTTATGCACTGAATAAACTACAAACTACGTTTACATAAAAATTATAGAGTTTACATTTGTACTTTAGTTAATAATTTTACATTTTTAATAACTTTATTTATTAAATAATAATTGAAATAGTAAATGAAATACACATTTTATAGAATTTAAATAAATCATTAGTTGCCTTATTTTTATTACCCTCTTTATAATGTTGTAAGAAAAAGTATTCGTGCGAAATTTTGAAAAAATTAAGTTCTCAATGAAAATATTTACGAGTTTTTTGAATTTATGAGTGAGTATTTTTAAAAAAAGCTTTCTTGAATACAAAAAAAAAGACTGGTGTGAAACACTCACACGACTTTCTCATACTGCAATTTATATAATTTTAATTGTGATGTAAAAACAAAATGATAGATCTCTGTATGTATTCTTAATTATACAAAGTTTAATGAAACACGTCGGTAGTGTAGTGGAATCAATTGTCGGATGATTGGATCCCACCGCTGCCACCAGATGTAGTGGAATCAATTGTCGTGATTCCTGAGGTATGAAGTTAGATGTCTTGAAGAGGGATTTATTAGGCGGAGGTTAGTTTAGAGAGTTATTGCTTGAATTACTAACACTGAATTTATAAAAATAGAATATATTTTAACAATAATTTGAATGAGCCTAATGGTAACTACAATTAATATGATTTGATAAAAGTAAATAAATAATTTTAAGAGTTAAATAACAAATAATTTAAAATGATTATAATAAATAAACTAATATGCACAACTATGAAAATAATTATGAGTTAAACCTTGTATACACGCGCTCGGTAAACCTTGTTAAACGCGCTCGGAACTCAAGTATAACTGCTGCTGTAAAATGATACTGATACAATCATGTGGCTACTAGTATAATGATGATGATATAATGATCCCCTCTTCCAGTGGGACGAAGTTTATATTAGTCTTACTCACACATTGTCAAGTGTGTAAGTAAGTATTCATACTAAGACATCTCTAGTAGCGTGCGACCTTGGTTAGGTCGGTGACCAGTGATTTAGGTCAGTGGCCAGATTTGGTCGCCCATCGGTGATTTTCAAAGACCAGGTGGCTTCTGTTCAATACACAGGGTTTTATCGGTGCTTGTCTTTGATACCCTTGTGTTGAAAAGGCAGCGGCCGGCTGTGGGGCCGCTAGATATAAATTATTCTTTCTTTTTGTTATATTTTGTAAAGGCTTTGACATTGCTATGTCATTACAGTAGTTTTATGGAAAAAATAATGACCGAAAGCAGAAAAGATTGTTCAATAATGTCGCACTATATAGTCAATCGATTTTCTTCAAACTCAGAAATTCGGCAACATTTTTAATTCTCATTGTTATTATTATATAGATAACAGAAGCATATAGAAAATTCAAATACCACTTTAGAGGAAAGCACAACCGTACCCCTCCAACAAAACTCCTACATTATGTGTACTTGAATTTATTACAAGTTTAAAGAAACTCGCGGAATTTTATTTTTGAGAATATTGCTAAAAAGTGAAAAAAATCTACTCGATAAAGTGGGGTAATTCCGGTTAATTTCCGGTACTTCCGGAAAACCTTACTGTAAGGCCACCATATTGGTACTTAAACAAAATATCAAGTTTGAAGATTCTGCGATTTTTCGTTTTTTTTGGTTATGCTGAACATACATGAACCATTTCTAATAACTACAACATTCAAAAACTAAAAATAGCCAGGAATTCATGTTGATATATCGTTGAGATATTATAATCTCGGGAGCCACAGGAAGATTTCAGTCGGATTCCTTCTATCGAACGTACTAAATTACTGAATACATTTTTTTTTTTAATGAGATGTTTGTACGGCAATGGCCAGAGGAGTTTTTTTTACAGAAAACATTCTTTGTTGTTCTACGTTTCGGGTACCATTGGTGCCCTTCTTCAGGAGCTCTGTAAAAATTTATTGGAGAAAATACATTATTGTATAGTATAGTAGTTATGAAAAAGTGCATAGATTTACAACAAAAAAAAAAAAAAGAAAAATTTAAAGTAAAGAAATATTAACAGTAGAAATTATAAAAAGAAGTGATAATAAATTAAATTAAATGATATTGTACTAGCACCCATCCAAAGCAAAGAGAATGCAACCACAGCAGAGAGATGAGAGGCCCTCTCTGGTTAACAGAGACTACTGTCTGACTTAGGCAGGCTAGAGTGGAAAAACCTGTGTATATAAGCCAATGGGAATCTATCTAAAGGGATCTATTATATACAACCATGCAACTGTACACCAGTCATCGCATCGTGTCATATATCTACTCTCACCATTCATTCTATCATTTTTCATTATAAAGTCCAGTGTAGTTAGTGTAAACTTAGCTACATTTTATTAGTGTTGGCATAAAATATATATATATAATAGGGTTGTTGAGAAGAGAAATTAGGTTTGATTAAATGAACGAGATATGCTGACACTAATATAATGTAGCTAAGTTTACACTAACTACACTGGACTTTATAATGAAAAATGATAGAATGAATGGTGAGAGTAGAGATATGACACGATGCGATGACTGGTGTACAGTTGTATGGTTGTATATGATAGATCCCTTTAGATAGATTCCCACTGGTTATATACACAGGTTCTCCCAATCTAGCCTGCCTAAGTCAGAGGTAGTCTCTGTTAACCAGAGAGGGCCAATAGGACCATCCACAGCAGAGAGAAGAGCAAGGGCCCTCTGTCTGGTTAACAAGACTACTCTTGCTGTGGTGCATTCTCTTTGCTGTGGATGGGTGCTATTACAATATTAACAATAAGATAAAATAAGACAAAGGAAGATACCTTTAGGGTAGGAGAGGAGTGAACGTTGAGACTGAAATGAAGAGAGAGTATTTATTTTTTTTTTAATTTAAAAAACTGTTAAAAGGTGGGAGGGATAAGAAAAATGTTTTAATTTAAATTTTTCTTTCTTCTTTTTTGTTATAAATCTATGCACTTTTTACTACTATACAGTATAATAATGTATTTTCTCCAATAAATTTTTACAGAGCTCCTGAAGAAGGGCACCCACCATGGTACCCGAAACTTACAGTCACAATGAATTATTTTTCTTTAAAAAAACTCCTCTGGCCATTGCCGTACAAACATCTCATTGTAAGAGATAGTTTTCTCCAAAAAAAGGCTCAGTAAACATTCTGCCGAGGTGGTAGAAACTTTCTCAAAGGGTACAGTGTAAGAGAAAGCGTGTGAGTATTTCGTGGCTTTTCTTTTTCTCTCAAAGCTTTCATAAAGTTTAAATTCCTATTGATCAGTGAAAAAAATGGTAATATTTTCTTTAAAGAATTATAATCGCTGTCTAATGCTAGATCAAGGACAGCTTGTTCAAGCGAGTAAATTACGAGAGATGAGTAAAGATTAGATATCTGCAGGATTGTGCAGAAGACCAGTAAACAATTCTGATCGTTCAGCAAATCATTTTTGGGTATTTTAGGTTTTTATATTAACGAAAAATGCAAAGTTTCAATAATGATTTACTAATATAATAATAAACAGATAATAAATGTAATATATACTGATATAAGTAAAGTAATGCCTATTTTTTCAGGCAGGCTTAATGTCCAACTACCAAATTAAGTGTGACGTACCTACTTTACCATTAACATTTTTTTAAGCGAGTATAAAATTTAGCAGTTATTTGCGGGACTCGAACTGAGGACCTCCAAATTACAAGTCCATTCTCATAACCACTACACCAACACCTTTACCTTGGCAAAATATCAAGTTTGGACTTTCTACAATTTTTTCGTTTTTTGAATTTCGCTGGCCACAAATTTATATTTCAATATAACACGGATATCGAAAATATTATAAGATCGCATTACTTCAAGTGAAAATACATGGAAATAAAAATTATAAATTAATTAATTTTGTACCCCAATGACTTACAAAACATAGATTTACCAAACACTAATGAATGTGATACGCAGTTTCTAAGTAGAGCAAAGCTCTCTTTATTTCATAAGTTAATTAAGTAACATAAATCTGGAATTCAGTGAACTTAGAAAATGTTTATCTCATGAATACTGAAGGTAGGGCCGCATTTACATGGGCGCATTAGGCGCAAGCTAGAGGGCCTTACATTCTAACGAAGCTCACTTAAAGAGATTTCTTGCCTTGAAAATAATTATATGGAAAAATATTTGCCAAGTAGAGGCCGCCTTAAAATATTTAGCTCATAATCTAAATAACCAGGGACTAGGAAAAATAATATTCATTCTTTTAATTGAAATATTATTTCCAGAAAATTTACAATAGGGGAGTTCAGGGGACCTCCATTGCACCAGTTATAAAAGAATCAATCCTAGTCCCAGTTAATATTTAAACTAGTGCAGCCTTTTCCCTCAAACCATCAAATTGTTGTTATGGCGGCACCCTTTTAACGGATAGTAAGTAACAAAAAAGATTTGCAACAATGAAAGTATATTAAACAACATTATGCCCATTCCATTACTATAATAAAAAAGTCATTAAAATCTAGTTAGAAATAAAAATACTAAAGCTAACGACATAAAAATGAATAAAGTATTTTTTTATTTATTTACTAATATATATTCAACGTTTTGATACAAATATATACATTAGAGTTAAATTGTTAAATAATATAGAATAAATTACAGTCACGTAAAAAAAAAAAAAAAAAATCTATCGATTTATTAATGATAATAAAATCATATTTCCCTTTTCACATAATATAATTCAGTCTCTCACATTGTGATGAACATCCTATTGTACAAGATGTGCTGTGAAATATTTAATAAAAATAAAAGATTTCATTTGTTTTTAATTAGTCGATATTTAGGGAACTTTCCAATTAAAAATTTTCAATTTTCTAAAAAATGGTTTATTATAAGTGTTATTATAGTTATAATGGAATTGTTAATATTTTCATTTTTTTGTTATTTTGATAGTAATTATAAGAAAATAAATTTAATCGAATTTTTATTTAGAATATTATTATTTATAGATATAATAAATAATATTCTTAATTTATATTCACTATATTATAATAATAATATTTGGAATAATTATTATAATTTATATACAAAATATATAATACAGAATGTTATATCCAACAAAAAAATTAATAAATCTGATTTATTATTTTTTAAAGGTATATTTATATCATTTTTATGTTTTATTATTAAGCTGTTTACATTTCCAAAGAATTATTATCTATTAATGATGTCAATAATAATTCCATATTTTCTATTTTGTTCACTTGTAATCACTAATCAATTTTGTAAATATATAGAATTGTTAAATAAAATTTTAATGGATATAAATAGAAAATTAAATGAATTAGAATTCAATATAAATGTTCGAAGTGAAATTTTACAATTAATTAATAAATATAGTAATCTTATAGATTTAGTTGAAAAAGTGAATGATACTTATTCAAAACAAAATTTATTAATATGTATTATATCATTTACAAGATTCACAACAGCATTATATAATTTGATTATTAGAGCTGTAGTATGCCATCTTGATTTTATTATAGCTGCAGTATTCGCTACAGAAAGTATTATTCATTCAATTTTAAAAATAATTATTTTAACAAATTTATGTGAACAATTTAAGCAAAACGTAAGTATTCTATATTTAAATTTGTTAATAATATCTGTGTATATGTGTATATTACTTTACAAATGATTTTAATTAAATTTCTTATTCTATTTTTACAGAGTGAACACTTCAACAGACAATTGTTTTTAGTGATGAATAAAAACTTACATTTATTTACACATGTAAGTAGTATATACATTCTTTTTTTTTTTAATGAAATTTAGTTTTGAACTGTTGATCAGGTGGTTTAATGCTAGACAATACGTGAGATTTTGCCCGGCTAGATTGCTTCTTAACACTACTTAGTCTGCGACTGAAGGAAAGAGATTAGCTCAAACGGTAGCGCGCTGGACTGGCAACGCTGAGATCGCAGGTTCGAGTCCAGCTGCTGCACTTATATTTTTTCTTCCTAGGAGCCTTTTACAGCTCACTGACCGGTGATAAACAGTGTTGTCTGTAACGAGAGAACATTATCCGGGGACCGGCAGTGCACTTGAGAAGGCTCCGACCTCGGAGTAGCTGTATGGGCCCAGAAGGGATAGCATAAAGCTTGGTCCTTTCCCACAGACAGTAAAATAGTTTGCGACTGCAACTTTAAAGTGATGAAAGGCAATATTTCTACACTCAATTGTAAAAAAAAAAAATCTAAAAAATGACAAGCCGAAACAAAAACAAGAAACTGGCTACGACACACTAAATCTCATTGAAAACTACAAAAATCTTCGGTTTGAAACCGCTTCCATTGGTTTCAGTTATAAACCGGCTTTTTTACCTGTATTGTAAAAGGCTTATTAGTTTGTTTTAAACCAAAATAAGCCAGAATATTGATCTGGAATTTAAACAAAGAACATTGAAGAAGCCTTTGGTAAAATGTCGGATTATATGCCGGAAGTGGTCTCAACCCAAAGACCCAAGTGTTGAACACCGAATCCTGATCAAAATCTGAATGATGAGTTTTGAAAACATTTTTCCCGGTTTCATTGTTGCTTTCTCGATTTAATCTCTGACGTTCTTCCTCTACAACTTGAGAGATCACCTTTTTGAATCCAAAGTAGTAGCTAGGAAATGGAATTCATCGACCCTCAATTGATCGGCTCAGAAGTCTAATCTTGAGTAATGGCATCAAGCTACCCATTGTTTTCGCAGGAAGTTTTGTAATTAGATACAGCAAGTCTTCATTCATCGTCTGGATCTCCTGGCCCTAATTTCATGTCATAGATTTTTAATTACTTCTAATACTTGTTCTAGATTGTTGTTGTTAGATTCAGCAAAATAAAACGTGAATAGAATTCATTAACGTGGTGAAGCAATCACCATTTTTTTTATTTTGTTTTAAATAGAGATCTTTTCTGTCTTACATAGGAGTTATAATGAAATAATTAAAACTGTGAAGATAAAAAGAGAGCCTCCAACTGCCTTCTTCAACAGTAGGGTGTCCTAATTCATTGATTTTCCTTGTATATTGATCGGCTTACGAAGAGTGATAGTCAAGCTCTTAGCCTTGACTTAATATTAATGATTCTTTCTAGAAAAGTTAATTTATTTTAAGAAAAATATTTTTTCTTTAAAAGACTTTCCACTGGCCTGCCGTATTCCATCTGCTCATAATTTAAGGCCTGACGAATTGAAACCACTTTCAATTTGTTTTACTTTTAAAGTTACAATAAATTTGAATAATTTATTTATGTTGGTTTTGTGACCCCTAATATTGAATAGAAAAAATCTTGGGTGAAACACAATGGCACAGACACACAACTTCCCACAAAATTGTATATTTATCAATTGTAATTGGCAAATTGTCTTCAAGCTTAGAATTTGTGCAAACAAAGGGTGTTATTTGTGCAAACATCTGATGTTGTTAATATTTAATCAAGTCATAAATACCGATAGAAAAATTCGGTCAAGGATTACAAGGTCATATTGTAGAAATCGTTAACTAGTTTAAATAGTTCATTAAATAGTCAACTTTGTACCTTATTAGTAAAGGTTTAAATTGGCCAAAGAGACTTAAATCAGAGGAAGAAATTTCATCCTCTGGGTATTAGCCATGAGTTTGTTTATTTAACTGGTGCACAGCGAGAGACCTGCTCTTTCAACGACTGTCTCCGTTCCGAGCGTCCTCAAACAGCTCGTATAGAAAATGAGATTAAGCTTTGGCCGCCCGGATCAGAATAAACCCTCAAAACAAAAAAAAAAAAATCATGCCTCTTGAGATGGCCATTTCAGAAAGATCTATGACGAAAGTGATTAATAACCCCTGGATGGGTGGGTACTTATCGGAAAATCAAAGGTTAGATATACTCACAATAGTTCTAAGCGAATTAGACAGGACATATATACTCTTTAATTTTGTTTACTGACGAACAAATTTTAAGCTTAGAGAAAAATTTAACGGTCAAAATGATTAGGTGGTCGCACACAGCTCTCTTGAAGTACAGAAGTGAGTTGAAAGGAGGGGGGGGCATCATCCGGGTACCGTTATGATTGGTTGGGGAATAGAGCTATCAAGGAACACCGATATCCATTTTTTGTGAAAAAGATGTTAAAACTTGCGCGAAGTATAAGCAAGCAGAGATATTCTAGAACTCCTTGTAAATTCTTAAAAATCAAAGCTTTCTTTTCAAATATTCATTGGGAAACAAAAACATTCAGAACCTGTCGAGATCCACCCAAAAATGGCTAAGACTTTAGTGTGATTCAGCACCTGAGATTATTCGTGATACAGATTGGCCCACAGGAAGCTGACCTCATTCCCCTGGACTAAGAATATAATGGTCACAACTAGAGAAAACTGACTTGTTACAGGTGATGTTCCAGAGCGAACAGCCTAAAAAACTCTTCAATAGAGACTCGTAATTTTCTAGAGGAAATTCTACGTAATCCGTTGGATGATCGGCCAAAGAGATGTGCATAGAAGTGGACATTTTGAATTGTTCTTGAGGATTGTCACAGCTCATTCCCAAATAAAAGTATTGTTTAATTTCAAATTGGTTTATCTCCAATTTATTAAATGCAGCAGTAGTCTGACAAGATTAGGTGAAATTATCCTTAAGAGGATAACCAAAAATTACATTCAAAAAGATAGTTGTTTCAAATTTCACATATTTAACCAAAAAATTTTGGAGTTATTCTTGAAATTGTGAAAACCAACGGAAAAAAAAGTCAATAAAGAGGGGTACTTCGTTTTACGATGGATTTGACCGAAAACTTCTGAGTTTTTGGATATCTGTTGAAACTATGAGGACAATTTTAAACATTTGAGTCAGTTTTAAAAATTTGGTACTTCTTCTTGCAGCAAGAGCATTGACTATGGTATGTAGGATATTGTAATGTACGAAGTGAAGATTTGTGTATGGCGGTCTTCTTTAATGCGAGTTCCGATGTCCATGTAGGGCTTAATATCGTATTGTGTCTTTCGTTGCTTATGTAGTAAGCTTTTAATCGATAATTCAATTCAGTTCGTTCCGTAAAGGTGGAATTTAGGTTTAACTCCGATTACCGAGTTAATGATTCCAAAATAAAATTATTAACAATGACGGGGAGGAAATGATTGCAAATAAAATTGTATAATCTTTAAGAGCATGACTAGAATTCAATTCAATTCTCCCTTTACATCGTCGTGGACATTGTAGTCCCCGCATCTTAATCGCGGATATCTCAACCTTCATTAGAGCTTTGAATGAATGAGTCTCGGTTATTTGATTCCTTTTGTATTCTGGCTCACTTTAAGTTGATATAATTTTATAACAATGTAGACTTGGATTTTTTTTTTTTGTATGGTCTCAAATAATCTTTTGTTTCTTTTTTTTTTTTTAGGATGAAGTTCTCTTGTACTGTTTTAAACAGAAAAATTGTAACTTTATTGTTGGTGGAATGTTTAACATTGGCTATCCATTTTTAGTTTCCGTAAGTCCATAATATTTATTTTTATAATAATTGATTTATTGTTGTTTACAATCCATTTTCATCTCACAATTTTGTTTTGTTTTTTTATTTTTAGTATTTTGGCACTGCAGTTACATTTTTAGCGATATTAATACAATATATGGAATGTTAATTAAAAACTTGATACTAGTGATTTTAAAATGAATTTGTTTTCCAATTTTTTAAGATTGTGCAATTGAAGTGAATGAATTATAATAATTAGTAGCTATGTTTAATAAATTTAATATAAATTAAACAGTTTTCCTTTTTATGTTATCTATATATCTTAGGGTGTTCCAATGGTATATGGATACCGACTTCTTTTATCGGAATTAGGATAGCTAGAAAAAACTAAAAAATATGTGTCCCCGTAGTTTTTGTTAGAAAACCAAATTTAATTTGCAAATTTGTTTTGGTGCTTCCAGAAGCGAGATACAGGCACCAACTTCATTTTTTCAAATGGGGAGGTGTGGTTTTTATTTAAGAAATAGATTTCTCTATTTTTTGTAAGAAAAATTTACTTGAACGGTTTTTTTTCTTTGAGCGATATTTTACAAGTTATGAATGAAAACATGATTCCTATAAGAAATTTCAAAATGATATTATAACGGTTTTTTTAATTGAATAAGAAGAAAAGTACTATTTTATTATAAATTTTACTCCTCATTAATTACAGATCTTGCTCGAACTGGCCTCCACCATTAGAGATGTATTTCTTTGGTCGTAAGGTAAGGTAAGGTCGGCAGGAAAAAGCATGTGTATGCATCTCTAAAGGTGGGGGCCTGTTCGAGCAAGATCTGTAATTAATGGTTATTATTATTATTATTCCCAAAAGGGGAGGGAAGTAAACCCTACGCTAGCCAAAGCCCCCTCGGGCCAAATAGCTACCCCTAAAGAATACCTACCACTGGGACTAGAACAAAAATCCAGGCCCAGGGTTTAACCATCTAAGTTTCACCACAGACCGAACAAATCGGACCAAAACCTTAAAAGGACACAGCTTAAGATCCTCTACCGATATCCTACTCCGGCCGAAGGTCCTAAACCTAATCTCCTCACAACCCAAACAATTCGTCATCAGATGCATGGGTGTTTCCTCCTCAGTCTCACAAACTCTACAAAAGGGGTCAGGCACGAATCCCACTATGTAGAGATGTCTCCTTAAACCACAATGCCCAGTGAGGAATCCAACCAGATGTCTGAGGGAGGTCCGTGAAAGACATCGGACCCCACTACTCAAAGCTCCGTCCGGACCCCCAATGAGCATTTTAGACTGCCGACAACCCACTGCACTCATCCATAAGGATGAGTGCTGTGAGGTCATCCACGTCTGAAAGCCCGACAAACATGTGCCAGAAGACACACCAACAGCAGGCTCTGGACCAATGAAAGGGAGAGAGGCACCTAATTTGGCAAACCTATCCACCTCCTCATTACCAAAAATTCCCATATGACCTGGAACCCAGACCAGAAGCACATCCTTTAATGAAGAAAGATCTTCCAGTCTTTTAGAACATTCCAACACCAATCTGGAAGTGAAGACACATGAGTTAAGCGCCTTCAACGCAGCCTGGCTGTCCGAGCAGATACAAACACCTTTTAATTAGTGTTACGCACCCTCTCATCCAAAATACAGCAAAGAATTGCATAAACCTCAGCCTGGAAAACGGTGGCCCACTCACCAAGAGGCGCTACCAAATGATCTCCCGTCTCAAAATAGACGGCAGCCCCAGACCTACCATCCATCCTGGAACCGTCCGTGTAGCATCGGAGATAATTCTCAGGAATCACACCAGACGGACCCAGGTTAACCAATCTTCCCTAGAAGGCAACCTAACCTGTAGGAATGACCAAAGACAAAAGTCTTCAAATTCCTATCAGAAGGGAAACCTGTAATGGGAATCCTTAAAAGCATCTCACGATAAATGGTAGAATGACCATATCGCTTACCCTGCCAAAAACCTGCCTGTTTAATTCTATAACAGGCTTGTAATTAATGGTACTTTTCTTCTTATTCAATCAAAAAATCGTTATAATATCATTTTGAAATTTCTTATAAGAATCATGTTTTCATTCATAACTTGTAAAATATCACTCACAGAAAAAAACTGTTCAAGTAAATTTTTCTTACAAAAAATAGAGGAATCTGTATCTTAAATAAAAACCACACCTCCCCATTTGAAAAAATGAAGTTGGTGCCTGTATCTCGCTTCTGGAAGCACCAAAACAAATTTGCAAATTAAATTTGGTTTTCTATCAAAAAACTATGAGGACACGTATTTTTTAGTTTCTTTCTAGCTATCTTAGTTTCCGATAAAAATTCGTTATCCATATACCTTGGGACACCCTGTATATATACATATATATATATATTTATCGATTTGAATAGTAAAAACATCAGATTTATTTTTTGCATAAGAAGGATCAAAAGTGAAGATAAGGAAAAAAATATTTGTAATATCCTTTCAGAGATCCTTCATGTGTGAAGCGGATACAAAGATAATATGAACACACTCGATTGTTCTCTATATTATTCTCTGTTACCATCTCAGTTATATTATCTGGCATGTGATGTGAAGTTATTTCTATTATTAACTTTGTGGTAAAAAATTTTATTACAAAAAATTAACATAATATATAAATCACCTACCCATTTCACTTGACTTTTAACAACCATACTCCACTCACCTGTAACAAGAAGTTATAAATTAAGAATTAATTAAATAAAACTGAATTCTAGTAATATATTTATCAAGCAATTTATGAATAGAACATAAGATGGGAATAATGGTGGAAAATGAAAATGAATCCAGTCAGGTTTATCAAAAAAATAATAACTATAAGTTTTCATTCAAATTTATATTTTGTTTAATATTAAAGTATGAATTTTTTAAATAGTGTCTAAAGATTAATTTCGCAAAATATTTAGTGGTTGCAGAAAACGGGACCGATGACTTACAGGTAAACCATGACGAGCGAGAAAGTGCAAGCCTTTCAAATTCCTCGGATCTGTAGATGGATGTGATTTCGAGGCGGAAGTTAAGGAGAGAGGCTACAAGCTCGTCATCCTGTTATTAATAAAAATTAGAGAGCAAAGAATGAATGGAATCAATGTTGAATTTCACCGAAATGGATTTGCATTCAGAAAATTAGGGCTGACCGGCATAGAAATGAGGAAATAAATGAAAGAATAAACGAATGGTCAGTTTGAAAATGGTATGATATAGCCGGCCTTGTGCAATGAATTGGTGAACACTGACGGCCGGAAAAGAATTATTAGAGCAATATAAGCGCAAGAAGAAAAGGAAGACCCTGAAGGTAATGGAAGGATAATACAGCGCTTGAAAGGCACGGTAATGGGCTGTTGAAAGGAGATTAGAAAGGCAAGAATTATTAGAGTACCCAAATAGACTATTAGAACAAGGGAATTCTTTAAAGTCTATTATTAGATTTTAAAGTCATCTCTCTCGGTAATATCAAAATAAAGATAATAGCAGAATAGATCATTGACCAGTTGAAAAGTTAATCTTTCGGTCTTCTGCGGACAATGTCCGATGCTTCGCCCGTAGTACAGTAGGGTTCTTCAGGGTAGTTAGAAACAACATTGGTGTTCTAATAATCAAGCCAACATTTACTTAGTCTCACTCCGAAGACCTTAAAACTCCATATGTAATTGATTTATCAAAGAAATTTGTAACAAATTATGTAAATACTTACTATATCGTTCATATTAATCATTTAATCAGAATTCTTTTTATCTGTAAACTACTTGGTAATCCTATCCCAAAATTCAAAAACCACAGCCTTGCGATCTACTCATTGTGAATGGCAAATAATGAATGAAAGGATAGGGACAATTTCAGGATAAAGACAAATTTACAGTAAGTCTCTTAAATGAACAATCCATAATAAATTTAGAGATCAATCAAACTCAGTGCTTCAAGAGTTAAAAAGTTCTAAAACGCAAGGAAAATATTGCCAGCGCCCCTTACTGTGTATTCTTCCCCCAAACTAATACTTAAATTCCTTCTTCTTTTTTTTCTGAAATTATAAATAAGAATTTCCGAAAAAAAAATCGCCTCTGATCACTTCAATCCTCTAATCAGAGAGCTTGCCCAATTATTTTTCCAGATTATCCTTTATCTTGTCTACCTCTTAAAATAATGCTGGCCGCTGGATCTCCATAAAATCTCTTATCTTCTGTAACTTTTAATAAGAGGAGTTTATACAAAATAAGTAATAATTAATAAACAAAACAAATTTAACTAAAGATATTTTCGAAAATTGGAGTAACGAAACATTATAATCTTTCATGTTTCCGAGGCTATTGTCATAAAAACACAAGAGTTTTCTGGTTGAGAGTTCTCCGTAAATGTTTCCCTGATTTATAGAGCGACACTGAGTGTCCCCAACAACAAATCTGAAGAAGCCTATTGCAGCGAAAATTGGGTTATATCAAACTACTGACGCTCTAAACCCGAAGAAGACTTTCATGGTTTTTCAGAAATAGTTGTTAAATTAAAATGTATGTTCTGTAATTGAAAGAAGCCGAAAAAATATGGTGCACATCTTCCTCGAATGTTGATTGCGTATTAAGATTTTGGATAAACTGTTAAACGACTTAATTCGCAACTTAACTTGTGAATAATGATAATTAATCATTCATAATCCTAAATTGTAGAAAGTTTAAACAAATTGAAAAGATAGGCAAGAATTCACCATACCTTTGCTACGAAATCCAATATATAGTTCTTTAGTAGAAATAAATATTTCTTGACCCATTATACTATTGCATTTTCGTGTCTGATTCTACATATTAGTAAAATTCATACTGGATGACTTCGATCAAATTTGGCATCCCATATTTCTGTTCATTCGTAAAAATTGGAAGATGCGGTTTTCAATTTTGGCATAATTCATAACATCATACCATAATTGCTACACTGATCGATTCTTTGCTAGTTTTGAGTAGTAGGCAATAAAAGCGCACAAATTCAATTACAATAACGCATCCTTTAATATTTATTTGCTCCTCATGGTAAAGATTTATTAAACGGTTCCTGAAATCCAACCATAACTGAGATAATTGTTTGGCCTGTCTCATACATACCTTGCACATTCATCACTCTCCAACGAAGAGACTATCGGACTAGCAACACAAACAACACCATTTGCTGCATTGCGTTGGCTTGTTTAAGAGCATATTTCAAGTGTTTAGTGTACTGTGACATCATCTCGCCCATCCAGTTGCTTTTGTACAAGAAGATGATTCAGAAAATGAAAAATTTGAAAAATATATAACTTAAAATGAAGAACACATCCAAAGAACTTTAAAATTAAATTAATTAAGATGTATAGACTGGCATTTTAAATTTAAGTCCCTCACTCATAGATGCCCCTAAATGCTTTAAAATTATTTTTTTCTGGATAAAAATGATAGGTTTATATCTGTGCAATGAGATTTCCGTGTGTAAAGAAAACTGATGAGGCTTTTTTTCAAAAGGAAATTCTTAAAACCTAAAACTCGAAAACTTAATCTGTTAAGTCGCAATTCTCAGGTAAAGCGATTTTCTTCAAGTTTGGAATTCTAAAAAAAAATTGCATCTAATACATCTTAATATTATACAGGAGACAGAAAAAATACAATATCGACAAAGTCGCAAAACTTTCGAGGGAAACTTAACAACATTAAGCTCCATCTGGTATTTTATCCGTCGTAGCATGCATATTCATTTGGTTCATGACCTTTTTTCGGATTTTCATCCATCGTCAGAGCAAATTCACCAAGTTCGTATAGAGAGTTCACGAAGTTCACTTCAACGTAATGTTTCTGTTACACTCACACTTGTTGGTTTGTGGTTTTTCAGTATATGTTGTTCACTTGTTATCAATATACATAACCTCCCCACATGTATACAACCAACAAACCAACAAGTGTGAGTTTTTTAAGTAAGAATCGATTGTGCATTGCGTCCGCGTAGGCTTTCACGTGACGCCCGTTCAAAGTTGGCCACTCTTGGCCTGTCCCCCACTACGCCGTCATTAAGTTTCACGTCTCTGCCGGCTATGTTTGCTGCCATGTCGATCAGTAATCCCGCCGATGATGAAGTGCGCTCAGTTATTCGGTTTTTAAACGCAAAAACTTCGTCCTGCTGAAATTCACCGGCAGCTTGTTGAAGTCTATAAATGGTATAATGAATGATGGAAATGTGCGTATATGGTGTAGGTTTTTCAATGAAGGAAGGGCAAATGTTCATGATGGAGAACAATCTGGGCGGCCTACTGTCATGAATGAAGAGTTGACACAAAAAGTTGATTGGGAAATTCGCCAAAACAGGCGCTTCACTATTGACAGATCATCAGAAATTCCCACAAGTTACAAGATCAGTAGTTTATCAAATTGTTACTGACAAACTTCACTACAAAAAAAATGTGTGCGAGATGGGTGCCTAAAATCTTGACAGAACACTAAATAAAGCGTTTGGCACATTCTTTGGCATCTTTTGCATTATCGCAAGGATGGTGACGAGTTCTTGGGTCACATTGTGACCGGTGATGAAACGTGGGTTGCGTCCAGAGACTAAACGTCAGTCCAGTGAGTGGGATCATTCAAGCTTCAACATGGAAATTAATGGCCACGGTTTTTTGGAACCGGAAAGGCATTCTTCTGATAGACTTTCTACCAAGAGGAACGACAATAAATGCTAATAGGTATTGTGAAACTTTATTAAAAACTCAGGCGAGCCATTCAAAACCGCGATTTACGATAACGCTCGGCCTCACGTTGCGACAAGAACAAAGACGCTATTGGACAACGTAAATTGGGAATTACTGGACCAAACACCATACAGCCCTGACCTAGCACTATCAGACTTCCATTTTTTTCCAAAACTTAAGGAATTTCTTGGTGTAAAGCGATTTGAATATAATGACATGCTAAAAGAAACTGTTACTAACTGGTTAAACGGTCAGGCAGCAGAGTTCTTTGATGAGGGGATCCAAAAGCTGGTGCCACGACTTAACAAATGTTTAGATGTTAATGGTGACTACATTGAAAAGTAAAAAAAATGTTCATATTTTACTTTGTGATAGAATTTACGTTCATAAATAAAGTTTCTCTTACTTCATAACAAAACGGTTCTTACTTAAAAAATGACCCTCGTACATTAAGTTGAAGTGAACTCTCTATATAAATATGATGAGTTCGCTCTGACGATGGATGAAAATCCGAAACCGGTAAGGAAAGAAATGAACACGCATGCTACGACGAATAAAATATCAGATGTTATCTAGCATTGCGGACCCATCCACATGTTCTACATTGATAGGATAATTGATTTTTTCCAAAACTTATAGTTGATGGATTTTGTGCGAAACCGTTCTTGGCAGATGCGATTCTATTACCTAAACGGAATATCAAGTTTTGAGTATTTCGTTAAACACTCACACCAAATAGACCATTCGCAACAAACATTTTTTTCCTTACTCACGGGGGGGGGACTCAAATCATGATATCCGGTGAAAAATATTTTTAAAATTTGATGCGCATGCAGTTACTGTTTGCGATGTGGGGCACTTTTAAAGTTGTGAAATATTCCAAAGGCACAGTTCTTTTGTTATTCTTAGTTTATAGTTTCCTTTAACCAGTTATAAAGTTTAAACTAATCACTGTTTACGAAAAATTGTTGATAGTTTGAGATTAAAAAAAAAAAAAAAAATGGAAAAATAAACTTATTTTTCCTTTATAAAAATAAAATGAGTGGTAGAGAGAAAATAAAACCATTTAGGGGATAAAATATAATGCATAAGTTACGAATTGGTAAGGTCATATCAGTAAACTAATTCATCTTCCGTTAGAATCACAAACTAGAGAAAGCTGTTGGGTTATTGGACCACACATAAATCTATACTTGATTGATAGTATACCTATCTCCATCTAGCTGACCAACCCAAGCATTAATTTCTAAACTGTAAATCAGTAATCTTTACAAAGAAAAATTCAATTAACTAAAAAAAACTTTCAAAAAAATAATGTTATTTTGTCTAATTTATTCTTTTATTTATTTATGTAAATATTTATTTTTTTTAAACATTATTTTCATATATTCATTTTAAAAAAAAACTCGTTTAAAATGAAATTAATGATTTATTTTATAAAATAAACATTTGTTGAGTAAATAATGTGTATTATTTTAATGTTTTTTTATTTACTTTCTCTCACTATTGTGAGAGGGTGTGTCTAACATGCTAAAATTTCGAAATGTTTTTTTCCACCGACCGGAAATACAATGAGGATGATCCGTATAAAAATTATCTGGTGTGAAACAATCAGACCACATTCTCTTACTGCTATTATCCCAATTATATATAAAATCACAAACTTTTCATTTCAAATTTACTCAGCAATCCAACGCGCTACCGCTGAGCTTATTCCCTTCCCTAACTGTGTGGTATTCCAAGTTTAAAGCTACTTTAAAGCAGCACTTTCCAGTTAACCGATTTTTCTTCACATTTGAAATTCTAAGTCCTCACGCGTTAGTCTAGTGGCTAGCGCACTCGTCATTCGTGCGAGAATTCAGGGTTCGATTCCCGTGAGGGCAAAGTCGGTGTTGACCCAGCATCGTAATGAAAATTGGGAAGCTACAGTTAGTAGCGCCCTAGGAGCGAGGGCCGGAACTAAACAGCGTGGGAACTACTGCGTGCTTGCCACACGCCCTCCTGTTCAATCTCGCTATCCGGCAAGCCTTGGACATTCATAGGCTGTTCACCGTAATTTTTTTTTTTAAATTCTAGCAATACAAAGTAAGGTACCGTACTTTGTCCTAAATTGTAATTTAGAGCTCCCCTAAACGCTATTTCCCCAAGAACCCCTACAAAATAAATTTCTTCGGGAAAAATATTTCAAATAAACGTAATACGATATTTATGTGTATCATTGGAGAAAAAGATAAATCATTAAAGCCGATTTTTTTGAGTAAGCCGCGAAAAAAAAAGGAGAAAAAATAAATTCCGTGAAAGACGACGCATTTTCCAGTTGATTTCAGCCCAACAATAACGCTGCATGTGAGAAGCGATGGTACTATCTAAATGGGAATAACAATTGTAGGTTATTATCTCCTGTGATTTTCTCCATTTTGGAGATATTTTGGTCACAAATACACATACACATACACACATGCACCAAAAACCATTTTTTTTTTCGTATTCAGAGGAAGTCAAAAATTGTTATTTCCGGTGAAATTCAATTTTGAAACTTAAACACGATCAAAATGATATCCTCTTCTTTTACCAGGAAAAAAAAAAGGTAGGAATTAAAAATGACGTAACTTCCTAGAAAAGATATCAGGTTTAATCAAGGTTTGTTTGTTTTTTTTTTTTTTAATCCTTATTCATGCTACAATCAGCGCGATAGCGCTATAAGTAACAATCATACAAAGAACATAAATACAAAATGAGTGGAGAAGCTACCCAATGGTAACACTCCAAAACTATACAAAATCACTATTGACTTTCTTCACTTGAGAAGAGATCACGAGGCCATTGCCTTTTATGACGTCTAGGAGGGTTATTAGGAAGTGTTCGGGAAGGCAGTTGTTGAAATGAAGGGTTTTGTGAGTCTGTAGGTTAATATGGAATTTTCTGTAACGGGTTTGGGCGACTTGAGCAATGAACGTATGTGTGGTCCGGTTGGAGACGTAAAAAAGAGCGTTTACAATGTTACGGAGGATTCTGGATTGTAGGGATTGGAGTCTTTGGAGATTTGAGCGTTTGATTGAACCCCATAGTTCTATCCCGTACGCTCAGATAGGCTTTAAAATAGATATATAAATTGCTCTTTTGTTGTCTAGGGAGAGTTTAGATCTGTTGTCCAGTAGTCTTTTAAGTTGTCGAAAGCGTTCAGTTGTCAATAACATAGTTCTATTTGAAATGTTATTGGTGTGTTGAGTTGTTGTTTGTAGTTGTGTGATGGTTTGAGCGGTTTTATAAAAGGGCTTGTATGTATATATGTTTAAGAGAGAAGTAATAAGAATAATTAAGAAAACGCTGGTAGATTAAATTAAATATTTTCTTTAAAGATATTTAAATGTTACCCACTAACACAGAAATACCAATTAATTTACTGAACATAGTTGGAATAAACTTCCATGTTACAACTCAAAACCGGCACAGTTTTGGTGTGGTGTCTACAGTGGTGTCTACAACAAAACTGGCTTGAAAAGAATGTCTTCTAATTGTTCGTTCAATTCCTCCCCTATGAGAACAATGCTATCAAGGTTCATGAACTTTTCCAATAATTGTACTCTTCTACCTGAAATGTCCTTTTGCAAGGGAATTGTCACATATTCTTGATATTTTTGATTTGTTTCAAATTAATATATTTTTATGTTTCTTGCATCCATCACATATTCTTTTAAGTCGTGTATGAGAATTCCATGTAACTCTTCGGTCTATGTAAGGCCAGCATACGTTAGCGAGCAACGTTGACCAGTTTACCGTTTAATGATCTTAATGGTCAACGTTTAATCAAGTTAAATTATATTTCTAAAAACCATAATTACTTCTAATAAAAATAAAATCAGAAGTTTTTTACTGAAAATAACCATTAATTCCGTAAGAAGGTCAATGGTCAATAAAACAAAAATAAAAAAAAAACCTTGTCTTGTATATTTAAAATAAAAAAGAATGAATGTAGCATTTGAGTAATAAAAAGTATCCCACAGAAAAAAAAAGGGTAATATGTTTTTTATAAAAAATGTTACTTATTTGATACAGAATGTAGGTCTTTCCTAGGAAACTTAGATAAGAAGAGACAAAGATGTTTCTATTTCTTTAAATATGGAGATTAAACCGCAAACTGTTTCAAGTCCATACCCTCAAGGTAGTTTGAAGAGGGTTTTCTCTTTTTCTTACCTTCTTTCTTTTTTTTTTCTATGGTTATGTTCATACAGAGTTATAACAGAGGAAAACGAGAGAGAGAGAGTGAGAGTGAGTGCGTGGGAAGAGGTTTTAGAAGATGTAGGTAGGTTAAAGAAGAGATGGTGAGGTTGGGTAACTGCTAGGTATGGATGGTATCTCTTATAACTCTGGGTATGGTCCCTAGTGAATTGAAAAGAGGGTACCACACCAATTCTGGTGCTCTATCCATACTATCTGCACAACTTACCTCCTTGACTATTTCCGCCCACTCCCGCTGGCACACAAACTACAGACTTAGATACATATACACCAGTATCCCCATTCTCCCTATTGTGTTTATTGCCAACACTTGAAATTTAGTATCAGGCTAACATACAATATGGAACACTACCCTAATAGTTTAGTAGTTCAGCAAAAAAAAGACCACCTTTTATTCCACCAGAGATTCGTAAGCAGAATTTATTTTTTACTTTTTTTTTTTTTTTCTTCTTACAACGTAATTGATTTCTTAGCTACAGTCTTGCCTTCATTTTTTTTACCTGCGAGAAAGGCAATGCGCTCTTCCTAGTTTCACTGGAGTTGTTAGTAATACGATATACAAGCACTCCAATGTTATTTATTGTTAAGATTATAGAAAAATATATTATTTACAACTTATGACTATTTATTTTATTCTAGGTGTTTCTACACTGGAAAACATCTTTCTTTTTTTCATTACACAGCTAAAAATTACTTGCAATGAATGTAGTAGAGTTTTTATTAGTATTAATACTGTTTGGCATTAATTAAGGTAATTAACGAATAATGGTATATTCCCCCTTGCCAATTATTTCTTTCAATAGAAGCAACAATGCCCCAGTGAAGCAACTCCCTATCCTGTTCTGTTAACAGAATATACTAACCCACATTCTTTACAATTTATGCAGAAGTCATCACTGTCTCTTTGCGTACGTAAAAATGACCTCAATGATCAAAAACTCAATGAACAAACACATAAAAGCTGTACTGTGAATAAAATCGAATTGTTCTGCCACTTGTCAATGTTGGCCGCTAAATTAGACAGGATGATGTAATGTCATATCAATGTCAAGTGGCTCCAGCCAGCCGCTATCTTCACAAAAGATAACAAGAAGAAAGGATAATTTATAAAGGATAATTTATAACTAGTGGCTCCAGCCAGCTGCTGACTTCAAGACAAGAGCCGCGCCAAACAAAAGCCTTTTCAAAACAAGGGACAATACACACGGTTAAAGACAAGCACCGTTAAAAGGATCATTATTGTACAGAAACCACCTGGCCGATATTCCGTCATACAAGGGCCAACAAACACTCAAGGCTACCAGTCTTTGAAAATCACCGATGGGCGACCATCTGTCGCCAAATCTGGCCACTGACCTAAATCACGCTGGTCACCGACCTGACTAAGGTCGGCACACTGCGAGAGATGTCTTAGTGTGAGTACTACTTACATACCTATCAATGTGTGAGTAATACTAATATAAACTTCGCCCCACTGGAGGAGAGGATCATTACATCATTATAGTTTCAACGAGCATACAGCTTCAACGATCAGTACAGCAGCAGTTTCGCCAGCGAGTCCCTCTTCAAGACGTCTGAACTCCATTACCTCTGGAATCCGATAACTGATTCCAATACATCTGGTGGCAGCGATAGGATCCGATCAAGCGATTCCAATACAATAACATATTAATACATAAATTAGTAATAGCTTTCAAGTAGCAATAATCTCACCTCAGGAGACCTTCATTGGTTACGATATTGCCACTGCGCAAGGTGAATTTTATTTTATCTTCTGTGTATTTTAGAAAATGAATTTTATCTTTCTCTTACTTAGTTGTTAGGTTTATGAAATCATGTTTATGATTATGTTGTACCAATGTAATTAATGTATGTTCTTGAAATTCCTTTTAGATTATTTTATTTTTCTATAGAAGTGTGGTAAAGTAGAGACAACCCCTCAGACGGCCGCAGGACCATGAGTAATAATTGTCTGTCATTGTAAATAATTAAAAAACAAAACAAATTGTAATCTTATAAATCAATAAAGACCTTTTATTATTATATTATTATTAACACATATTAGTATTACACAGACTTCAGTGACAAATTTTCTTTAAACTAATAATTTTTACAAAATTATAATCAAATCAAATATCTATCAATAGGAGAATCAAAATTTAATAAAATTATTATTTTTTTTAAATTAACCATACAACCCCTCCTTTTTCAAAACTTCTTGCAATATAAATTAGGAATAGATAGGATGCAATATAAATTTCATTAATCTCCTGATGTTTGGCATGACAGCTGATTAATTACTTCAGATTTTCGTCATGGCACTAATTATCTCAAACAGGGTTTAACATTGAGCGTTAAGGCATTTCATATACAACGTAGTTGGCAGTTTGTTCATATCATAAAAGTTCACGCATAACACATACACAAATTACATGCTAAGTAGTGCTTTTTAGAAAATGGTCTGTGCGTCAGTGTATGTATGTATTGTAGTGGAATCGATTATCGGATTCCAGAGGTATGAAGTCAGATGTCTTGAAGAGGGATTTATTAGGCGGAAGTTAGTTTAGAAATTTCAGAGAGTTATTGCTTGAAATACTAAACACTGAATTTACAAAAATAGACTATATTTTTACAATAATTTGAATGTGTGAAATGGTAACTACAATTAATATGAACTGTTAGAAATAAATAAATAATTTAAAGAGATAAACAACAACTAATTTAAAATGATTAAAATAAATAAAACTAATATGCACAACTATGAAATGTTTGATAGAATAATTATAAGTTTAACCTTGTATAGGGACGCGCTCGCGGAACTCAAGTATCACTGCTGCTCGTTGAAACTGTAATGCTAATAATCGTAATGATAATACTGATCCCCTCCTCCAGTGGGGCGAAGTTTATATTAGTATTACTCACACACTGTCAGGTGTGTAAGTAGTACTCACACTAAGACATCTCTCGTAGTGTGCGACCTTGGCCAGGTCGGTGACCAGTGTGATTTAGGTCAGTGGCCAGCTTTGGCGACAGTTGGCCGCCCATCGGTGATTTTCAAAGACTGGTAGCCTTGAATCGGCCAGGTGGCTTCTGTTCAATAATGATCCTTGTTTAAAAGAGTTTTATCGGTGTTTGTCTTTAACACCACTGATGTATTGACCCTTGTATTGAAAAGGCTTTTTGTTCGGCGCGGCCCTTGTCTTGAAGACAGCGGCCGGCTGGGCCACTAGTTATAAATTATCCTTTCTTCTTGTTATCTTTTGTGAAGATAGCGGCTGGCTGGAGCCACTTGACATTGCTATGACATTGATATGTCATTACATCAATATGTCATTACATCATGTATGTAAATGAACAGCTTAGAACAAAACCGTCAAAATGGTGAAAGTTCAAAGTTGATATTCCGTTTAAGTATCACCATGGAATGCGGCAGTAGGGTTGTCGGTCAAAATTCCTCAACCGGACTTTACTGAATGTTTTCTTTTTTTTTTTGTTTTCACTTTTTTGCGATTTTCTCAAAAATGTTTCCAATAATTTTCTTGAAACAAAATATATCAACTATACATACAAACAGCTACAACTTTTATTTGCAACATTTCTCCGGGAAAATTTGTCCATCCAATTTAAATTTTATTTTCATAATTTAAATCTGCATTTCCACATTAGTCTCTAGTTTCTCCAACTTCAATATTTCTACTTTCTGTAATTTATTTGTTTAATTGCACCTGTAGTGATCAATTGTCGTGATTCCTGAGGTATGAAGTTAGATGTCTTGAAGGGATTTATTAGGCGGAAGTTAGTTTAGAGATTTCAGAGAGTTATTGCTGAATTACTAACACTGAATTTATAAAAAAAGACTATATTTTTATAATAATTTAAATATGAGAAATGGTAACTATTAACATGAAATAATTAGAAATAACTAGGAGATAAACAACAAATAATTTAAAATGATTAAAATAAATAAACTAATATGCACAACTATGAAAATAATTATAAGTTTAACCTTGTATAGGGACGCGCGTGATTATATATACTGATAGACTGAAGCTATAGTAATATAATGATATACTGATGTAAATGATAATACTGATGTAATGATACTGCTCTAATGATAATACTGGTGATACTGCTGATACTGTAGCTACTGGTATAATGATCTCATCCTCCAGTGGGGCAAAGTTTATATTAGTATTACTCACAACTCACACTAAGACATCTCTCGTAGTGTGCGACCTTGGCCAGGTCGGCGACCAATGTCATTTAGGTCAGTGGCCAGCTTTATCGGTGCTTGTCTTTGATGTAATGTATTGACCCTTGTATTGAAAAGGGTTTTTGTTTGGCCGCAGCCCTTGTCTTGAAGACAGCGCCGGCTGGGCCCCTAGTTATAAATTATCCTTTCTTCCTGCCATCCTTTGTGCAGATAGTGGCTGGCTGGAGCCACTTTGACATTGCTATAACCCTGATATGTCATTACATCATCCCCTCCCCGGTGAAAAATTTTTTCAGCATGAAAAAATTTGTTGCGGGGGCGGATGCTGAAGTTGCATCTTCGTAGATTTACGTCGTTGTACGAGCGTGCCCTATTTTTTTTTCTGAATTTAAGTTAGTTAGTGTGCATTTTAGTTGAATTATGTTACAATTTATGAATTATTTATACCGTGTTAATTTTATATACATAGTTTAAAAATCACGGTTTGATACGATTGCAATTTTGTAACTTTTGTCAATAGATTGAAAATTTGACAATGATGAAGGAAAAGGATCGTGAGTTTCTGTCTTTTTAAAAAAAAAATAAAAAACTTAAATTCTTGCCAACGTTTCGAAAAATATATTGTCTTTTTCAAGGCCTACAACATATAAATACAATAGGTTCTTTTTTGAAAGTCGAAATCAAAAAACAAAAAACAGAGAGTATTAAAAAATAAAATTATGGATTAATTTATAAAAATTTTTTGGTTTACTTACATAAAAATAAAAAAATAAAAACTATTAAATAATCTTTAAAACATATCAAACTTGAAAACTTATGTATAATTTTGTAAAACACCTCAACCAGGTTGTTGAGAACACCTCAACAACACAGAGAATAGTGAACAAATAAACCATAGTGAACGGTGGGCAGGTATATTTATAACGGGACTAGTGGAGAAAGGGGTCTATTTGGAAAAACAAGGTCAGGAATTAGGAAATCAGGTTGTGATAAATTGAAGAGAGACCGTTGGTATCTGTCCTATAATTAATAGAATTTTTCTCTTTTTTTATATATTATAGCATTTCTAAAAAATTAAGTTTTTTTTAAAGGCAAATACAAAATGGTGGATCTTGCGTTTCCGCCTAATTCTGTTTTGAAAATTATGATATTTTTTTTACAGCTCACATTAATTTGAATTTAATCTGAGTCACTCGGAAGAAGAGATTGTTCGCCAAATCTTCTGAAATTAGTTCAGATCTACCTCACCCAAAGGGTGGCGGTGCTAGTGATTCAAGCCGGCGAGATTTCAAGGTCAATATCCAAAGGTTCTTCGCAGGGTTCGGTGGTGGGCCCGTTCCTGTGGAACCTAGTTATGGATGAATAGCTTGAGCATATAGAGAATATGGATTATTGTGATTCTGTTGCATACGCTGACCTGGCAATAGTTGTCCATGGGGATTTTCTTCGGGAGTTAGAGAAGCGTGCTAGCGCAGTTGTGTCCCGAATAAAGAATTGGTGTCAAGGGGAGAAGCTACAGATTTGTTGAGAAATCTAAAGTGATGCTCATGAAAAGTAAACTTCATCCCAGTCGTCCTCCCTGGATCAGGGTGAACGAAAAAAGGGTGGAAATGTAACCCAGCTTGCGTACCTGGGCGTGCTGCTGGATTTGAAGCTTTCTTTTAAGCCCCATATTCAGCGGGTTGCCTCCAGTTGTCTCAACTTGTACCAGGGAATCAAAAGAGTAGCCCGTGGTGCGTGGGGGCTGAAGACTGGCGTGGCTTTGACCATCTATAAGGGCGTAATAGCAGATTACAGCGGCACTCTATTACGGATGCAAAGAGCATTTTGTGCTCTGTAACAAAGGCCTATGCGACGTCGTCCACGGTCTCCTTACCGGTGGTCGCTGGGGTGTTGCCACTTGATCTCCTCGCGCAGATGAGGGCCCTTACCCATCGGCATAAGAAAGGGGGAATGATTGTCCTTGATGGTCAGGAGTTGTAAGTCAGATGCCTCCTGCTCTAGTAAAGAAAAAGATCTGAGAGTACGAGATTGGGAAGTGGCAAAGGCGCTGGGTGGAAGCAGAGAAAGGGAGAACCACATATGAGCTCTTCCCAAATCTGCATCACAGACGTCGAAACGATGACTGGAGCTGTCCCAAACCGTAATGCAATTATTAATTCCTTAATACGGTAATTTTATTACTTCACGGGCCATGGGGATTTCAATTCTAAGCTGTATGAGCTGGGACGGAAAGATTTCCCGAATTGCAAATGCGGTAAACGGGATATGGTGCATCACGTTCTCTTCCGGTGTCCTCTCCTCGACGAGGCAAGAATCCATATGGAATTCAAGCTGATAAGTAGGAGAGAGAACTGGCCGGGAGATTGTAGACTATTGACCAAAAGTGCTAAGAATTTTAAAGACTTTATGGAGTTCGCTCGAGAAGTTGCGGTAATAAGAAGGACTAGACGGATAAGTTGAGGTCCGCCTCCTCGTGGCAGGGACGGTAATTTACCTACTATGTAGGTAAGGCCAAGTGACCATAGGCACCGGTTTTGGCGCTATGAGCTAGTTATGGTGGCCTGGAGTGTGTGAATAATACGAATAATAAGTAAATAATTATATAAAACATTAAATATTTTGTTAGAAATAACTTGATTTTTTGGATTGTTTTTATTATAAAATAATTTTATTGCAAAATTTGATACTTTATAAAAAACTTACAAAGGGAATATTAGTAAAAAAAATTCTAAACAAGATTTTTCATAGACATAATTAGCTTTAATAAATAATTAGCCAATCACAGTGTTGAAGTGAAGCTGTCAAATGTTGGTGTCTGTCAGGCCAATTAGAAATTTAGAATTATCATGAAGACCTCGCCCACATTTGACACCTTTACTTCTACACTGTGATTGGCCAATTATTTCTAGCTACTTATTTCTATGAAAAATCAAGTTATAATTTCTGTACTAATTTTCCTCTGTATTTTATAAATTAACAAATTGTGCAATAAAAATTTTTTATAAAAAAAAAATGCAAAAAATCAAGTTATTCCTAACATATTATTATTTACTGTTTTATAACATTAATGTGAGCTATAAAGAAAGCCTGAGAATTATTCCATTGTTGAAAATGAAGGCAAAAGAGGTGGAAATGCAAGATACGCCATTTTGTATTTGGCCGTTTATACTAATGGAACAAAATAAAATTAATGTTAAAAAAATGTAAATGTAAATTAATGTAATAAAATTCTCCAATGAATTCATAATATTCAAAGTTGAAAAACTTTGGTTAGACCTAGAGATTTTGGGTATTCATTATATTGTCCTTCATTTTAAGTATATGGCGCAGTCCACAAAGTATTGAAAGTGTACTATAAAGATTGAAGTCTATGCATGAGGTAATTCAATCAAAATCTTGTCTCTCTCAACAAAATAAAAAAAGGAATCCATACTATGTAACTATGTAAATTGGAGTAAGAGAAAGTCTGGTGTGGGTTTCACACCAATAGATAAACTACAAATTGATACTGGATCAATGATCATGAAATGTAAAGGGTCTCAAGTGTAATCTGTCCAAAATGCAGCTTTGACTTTCCACTCCTGGTGATCCTAAAACCACGGGCGGAATAGACCAAACGCCGGGCAGGGCGCAGCCAGACAGGGGGGAATGTGATTTACGAGTTGCTCCAGGATGGCATGCGGTATCAAGGTCGGAACATATGTTGTGAAGGCTTTCGTGGTGGGACTCTACGGTATTCCAGTCCAAAATCTTCGTAATTAAGATCTCAGCTGAGGTAAACCTGAGAATGCCCCTAAACACAAGGAGATTTTCAGAGATTCTCAGAAATAGAGATTTTCAGATAGCCAAGCTGGACTAAAGGCCCTTGCTGCTTTCAGAACCACCTCATCCCAGAGAATCCGTGATGCAAATCTCCCGATATAAGAAAGTTTGGTTGGAATGGGTGCCGGGACATGTGGGGATTACAGATAATGAAGCAGAGACTAACTGACCAGAAATGGGGCGAACGCTCCGTTCTGAGCACCACAAGCCGTCTTATACATAGCACCACGGCACAAACTGGCAATTGAGTCCAGAAGCTAAACACAGTAAGTTGATGATGACAAAGCTGGGTATGAATAGAACTAAAGAATCCCTCTACTCAGTAAGGAACTAGATTATAGAGGACAGGCTTTTTATCGAAGTCCAGTAGCTTCAAGAAACAGCTACAAAAGGTGGGGATAATTTTCTCAAAACCTTTGTGTAGATTATGAACAGGACAGCCTTACACCTGTTGTTCGATTGTGTTGCAGTTGCCAGTTTGTGTTATAAGTTCTTTGGCATACTGAAACAAGAAGAGATTATAGCGTAAAATGAATTAGTTGGGAAAGCCCTCAACCTCATGAAGAGTGGGGAGGTTTCTCATACTAATTCTATAGGGGTAGCCACAATGTATCTCCATAGCCCGCAAGGGGTATCTATTGCATGCAGTTACTTGGGGAGAAGCGACCCACGGGTTACCATAGCTCAGTACTCCATACACTTCGTCAGAACAGCACACAATATACTAAACTTCATACACTCTACACTTTACAGACAAGGACAAACACAGTACACAAACTAGGGTCTCCATCTCTAGTTAATTGGCCAAAGCCAAGGGAGAAGGAAGGGATTGGCTCAGTTGTAGCGCTGGACCAGCAACACGGTGGTCCCGGGTTCGAACACAGCAGGCTGCCCTTTGATTTTCTTTTCTTAGGAGCCTCTACAACTCACTGTCCGGTGATTGGGCAGTGTTGTCTGTAGTTAGAGAAGACTGCTTGGAGGCCGGCTGTGCATTGGAGAGGGCTCCGGGAAGCACAATAATCCCTTGCAACAATCTACAATGTATCTCCATTGGTTGCAGTGCCTGGGATCGTAACCACCCCATTATCAATTTAATCTAATCCATGGGTTTGCTTTCCAAAACAACAAAGGCAGGGTTAAGATACAAAGAATTGATATGGAATTCCCATGGAGTATAGCACGAGACAGATGACCTATTCATGTCTGTTCCATTTTCGGTGGAAGTAGCCATAATAATCACTCATGCCAAACCGAACTGTACAGTATATTCTATAGAGTATAGCAACACTTGGTGCAGACAATAAAGTGCTTATCACTGCAAGAAGCAAAGCTGTTTACCGGAAAATGTTGTGGTTTTTGCCATGATAATAAATAATGAAATTTAGAAATTTTAGAAAGTTTCCAAGGCAACAAACAGTGGAGAGGGTTCAGTCAATTTCCCAAAGGGTCTCATAAGTTGTTGTTGGAAGACCACAAAATGAAGCAGACTATAACGGGGAAATATCTCTGATGCTAATCAGCTGAAACTTTACAAGATTACATAAGACGGTCAGGAAAACCTCTGTTACCACCAATAGATTTGCTTTTGCAAAATTAATTTGCCCTTTTACATTTTACGATCATTGATCAGCATCTATTTGTAGTTAATCTATTAATTCTCTTCTTTTCATAAAACTAAGAAGTAGCCTTTTACCCATGTAATAAATTAATTCTATATAGAAATTTTAGAAAGTTTGCAAGGCTACCAACAGAAGAGAAGGATTAGCCAATTTCCCTATGGTTCTCATAAATTAAAGAAGATAAATAACCTTTACCGAAATAAAAACAAAAATTCCATTTCATAATTAAGTGTGGTTCTTGTAAGAACAATTCAATGATTCTTTTTAATTAATTTATTTATTTTTTACACAGTAAACTCTAGGATTATTTTACCAATTGGGGAAATTTAACAGAACAAAAGTGTAATAAACGTAAAAAAAGGTAAAAAAAAAAAGCAAAATAATGCTTGAATATACCTGTAAGAGGATTTAGTTTAAACGACATATATAAGCTTGCTTTGTAACAAACCGCTCATTTAAAAAAAAAAAAAACTTTATTCTAAATAATTGAGGAAACAATTTGTTTAGTTCACAGGGAATTATTTTTATTTTCTTTACTATTAAGTTGTGAAATTTTTTATTATAATTATAATTTTAAAAAACTTTAAATATGGTCATTAAAACCCTAAACATTAAAACATTTCTAATTCATAAAAATCTATTCGATATGTTGTATTTACGCAAATACTATTAAATTACTTTACTCTGTAATTTCAATGGTCTTTCTAGAAAATATGCAAGTAAATTTAATGGGAAGCACAAGTTTGATAAAAGAGACATTATTAATAACAAAAAAGTCCGTGCTGTTTGTTGTAGATTCTATGGCGGCCATACTGCCTCATTAGAGAAAATAATGGAACAGTGCATACTGTGCACAAAAATGAGAAACTTTACAGAAGCAAAGAAAGACTAGTAATCTGCATTACCTTGATAAATTTGAAGCGAATTGCACAGTACTTTTGGGATTTTTTACAGATTAACAAAACCTTTTATCCTAAAAAGAATTCACAAAACAGTTAGTCGGAATTCAAACAATATTTCGTTTTTTGGGGGGAAATTTGGGATTTTGTACTGCTGTATTGTCAACAAAATGACAAATGATATATTGTAAGCATTTCCTTCCCTTGCATCGCTCCCATGCAACGTAACGCCATTTAAATCCCTGTCTTAACTGAAAGCATCAATTAGGTTGAGACAGGTAGTAAATAGACTGAGGAAAATTTCCGTCAAACATATCCGAATGCCGGACCCCACTCTGTATATACACGGTGTTGATCATAGATATGTCAAGATAATGACCTTTGAGGTCATTAACAGCAATGTTCTTTGGATCAACCAGTGGACTACATTATCATCCGCCCATCTGTCAGATTTTAATTTTTCTGTAGATAATATAGGTTGTCCCAAAAGGTACTTTACAACTTCACAATGCAATAACTTGAATTGTAATTGATGTACAGAAAATAACTTTAGTTTATCTAATGCTCCATCTCATAAAGTTTTTTTTCCCTCGTGTTTCAGATAACAGGAAACAAGAATAAGAATAATGGCGTCCCCACAAGAAAAGGCACAATGTGTGAAGTGGTTTATTGAAACCAGATCTGACATTCAGACACAGAAAAACTTCAGGACACGATTTAACAAGAATCCACCCTCTCGACCATCAATAAGAAAGTGGTACAACAACTTCATGGAGACAGGCTGTGTTGATGTAAAGCCTCATACTGGCCGGCCCGGAACGAGTGATGCAGACGTCGAACGCATACGTGTAGCTTTCCAGCGTTCGCCACAGAAGTCGATTCGAAGGGCCTCACAGGAACTGCAAATCCCTCGCAGGGTACTCCGAAAACGTCTTCAGTTGTACCCATATCGTCTGCAATTACTGCAGGCACTTGAGCCAAATGATAGAGCGAAGCGCATGCAATTTGCTGTGGAAATTCTGAGACGTGTGGAAGAGGATAACAATTTCCTTAATAATGTGGCTTTCTCCGATGAATCGACTTTTCATGTGTGTGAAAGAGTCAATACACACAATGTCCGCATCTGGGGGTCAGTAAACCCACATGCTTTGAGAGAAGTGGTGCGTGATAGCCCCAAAGTTAATGTGTGGTGTTGTGTCATGATTGATCGCATTATTGGACCATTCTTTTTGCAGAAAACACAGTTAATGGTACCAATTACCTTGACATGCTGCAGATGTATCTGATACCTCAATTAGCTGATCGACAACCAACAGTCTTTTTTCAGAAAGATGGTGCACCACCACATTGGGCTCTTAACGTGAGAGAGGTCCTGGACGTCACCTTTCCGCAACGTTGGATTGGAAGAGGTGCCCCCATTTCCTGGCCTCCTAGGTCCCCTGACATGACACCCTTAGACTTTTTTTCTCTGCGGTTACGTTAAAGACAAAGTTTATCGTACTCCTGTCAATGATATCAACGATCTGAAGAACAGAATCACCGATGCCATTGCCACTGTTGATGAACACATGTTACGGCGAGTGTGGATGAAAGTTGAATACCGATTAGATATCGTACTTTCCATCTTATAAAAGGAAGAGGTGCGCATATTGAAGTGGACTAAACAAGGATAAAAACTTTATGAGATGGAGCATTAGATAAACTAAAGTTAGTTTCTGTACATCAATTACAATTCAAGTTATTGCGTTGTGAAGTTGTAAAGTACCTTTTGGGACACCCGATATTTCCGTGTGGCCGTCTTTTTGTTCAGAACTTATTAATAAAATTAAGGAAGGCCATGAATTGGGGATTTTGGAGCGCGCTCAATCTACCACCAGTTTTGAATTTTATAAATCCTTGGACAGAAATTTTGATTTGTGTAATTTTGCCATAAACAAGAACACGAGCGAGCTAACTTTGCGAGAATTACGATGGCTGTTTAAAATTAGAGGTGAGCTGTTGTATTTGAATTTTATTCCTTTCATAGAGAAGGAAAATGTACTCTGTTCAATGTGTAACGCTCAGGTTTAAGAAGATACTGTTCATTTCATGGCGGAGCGCACTGTTTTATCTGTATTTAGAGTTTTGTACCTCGGTAGTCCTGTTTTGACAACAGCCCTGTATTGATTGATATGTTAAATTTTCCTAACCGCAAAGTTATTCAATATGCTCGCACTTCGTGGAAGTATCGCCAATATCTAATTGAGCAATTTAATTTTTAGCTTTCGTTGTAAATATTTGCTTTAATTTTATAACTTACTAATTTTATACTTATAGCCATGTGGAATAAGACAGTGGAAGCTTATAGCAGTGGATATTGTTATCTATCATCATATATTCACTGGTTCCATTATTACACTCATTATTAATTTTTCTACTTTACTTTTCTGTATAATTAAATTTTTTTGTTTTTACATCAACCTCCGGTCTAGTGTTTGTTTGCTTTGTTATTTTGTAAATATTTTGAGAATAAAGTACTATTATTATTATTATTATTATTATTATTATTACTATTATTATTATTATTATTATATAAACGGTGTCCCATTTAAACGGACCACTTTTGAAATAACTCTTAAACGAAGCAAGATATCTAAAAAGTGAACATAACGTTTGTTGAAGTATTTTCGCTAAAGTTTATGATGGTGTTAATGTTTTTTGATTTTATTGCCGCCTTAAACCTTAAATCGGTGGTTGAAAGTGGCCCCCACTTTTTACTATTGCATTGAAAGCTATTAAAAAAAAAAAATGAAGAAAAATGCCGTTAATTTCACTTCAATATTTCAAACCATTGCCGAGATATTCAATCATAAAGATTAAATTTTCGTCGTTTTGTTTCTATATTTGTTTCATAAACTAAAATTAAAAACGGATTTTCTTATTAATTTCTAATAAATAAGAGAGTTCAAATGCTGATAAAAGTTAAAAGCTATTTTAAAACCATAAGGGACTTAAAAATCAAGAAACACATCATTAAAACAAAACAATTTTCCAGTTTATTTACAAAAATCGATAAAGAAAATTTCCTACTTATTCAAAATGACTTCCTCGGCTTAAACAGCCCAAGCGCACTCGCTCCCCAACATACGAAGTTCCTAATCGTATCATGTCTGAGGAATTGCTAAGCAGTTTTGGATTAAGTCTTCTCTAGCTGCTTCTGGAGTTGTTGGTTTCTTGGTATAAATTTTTTCTTTGAGATATCCCCAAACAAAAAGTCAAGAGGGGGATTAAATCTAGCGAACTGGAAGGCCAGCTTACCGGTCCCAGTCTCCTGATCTAGCGGTTACTGAACATCTCATTCACTTCTCTACACGCCACTAAGTATAATGCGCGGGAAAACCACCTTGTTGGCACCAGATTCTTGTTCTGACATTCAATGGCACATGCTCCAGCAATTGTTTTAACTCTTGGAGAATAAAATTAGCGTATTCTTGCCCATTTAAGGTACCTGGCGAAAAGTACGGGCCAATAGTTTTGTCTCCAACCATTCCGCACCAACCATTAACAGTCAAATGTTCAGTACCCGCTGGATGGCGAGACAGAAATCTGTAAGCTGGCCGTTCAGATCGCTAGATTTAACCCACTCTCTTGATTTTTTGTTTGGGTATACCTCAAAGAAAAATTTATACCAAGAAAACTACAACTCCTACCTAGAGAAGACTTAATCCAAACTTGCTAAGCAATTCCGGCGCTTGTGCCGTTTAAGACGAGGAGGTCATTTTGAATAAATAGAAAATATTTTTTATCGATTTTTGTACATAAACTAGAAAATTGTTTTGTTTTAATGATGATTTACCTGATTTTTAAGTCCCTTATGGTTTTAAAGTACCTTTTAAGTTTTATCAGCATTTGAACTCTCTTATTTATTAGAAATTATTAAGAAAATCCGCTTTTAATTTTAGTTTCTTCTTCCTTTGGCACTACGGCCCTTGTAGGACCTTGGCCTCCTTAAGCAGATTAGCCCAGCCCTCTTGATCTACTGCCTTTCTTCTCCATTGGTGAACCTGCATTTTTTGGAGGTCATCCTCCATATCTTATAGCCAACGGAGTCGCGGTCTACCCCGCGGTCTTTTCCCCCCAGGATGTCCTTCAAAAGCTTTGCGTGGGCCTCTACCACTATCCATTCTTTCTAGGTGCCCCAGCCATCTCAGTCTTCCGATTTTAATAGCGGTCACCAGGCCTACATCCTTATAAAGCTCCTCTGGCTCGGTGTTACTTCTATATCTGAAGACTCCATTGTCAACTACAGGTCCGTAGATAGTTCTAAGGACCTTCCTTCCCCAGCAATTTAGCCTATTTTCATCAGCCACCGTCAGCGCCCACGTCTCCGAGCCATACATAACAACCAGTCTAATAATCGTTTTATAAATGACCGCTTTGGCCTGCCTGGACAAGTTTTTGTTCCGGAGCGTTTGTCTTAGCATGCCCAGGCATCTATTCCCAGCCGCTATTCTGCTCTTAACATCGTGGCTCACCTCGTTCTTGGATATAAGGGTAGCTCCCAAATATTTAAATTCCCTCACTCCTTCGAAACGGTGTTGCCCAACTTGTAGCTCTCTAAATTGCCTGGCTCTTCTCGTAGTCACCATATACTTGGTTTTTCGAGCGTTGACATTCAGTCCATTCTCTGCAGCGTTTTCCTCAAGTTCTATAAAGGATGATTTTAGTGACGCTGCGGACCGAGCTATAAGTACTATGTCATCCGCATAGGCAAGACACTGCACTAGGCGATTATATATATTGCCACCGGATAGTGACAACGTATTTCTTATCGCCACTTCCAACACCAAATTAAAAAGAAGCGGTGACATTGGATCTCCTTGTCTTAGGCCCACGTTTACGGGAAACTCCTGGGATAAATTATTCTGCACTACTACCTTGGATACAGTGCCTGTCAGCGTTAGTTTACGAAACAAAAAATAGGTAAAAAACGACGAAAATTGAATCTTTATGGTTGAATATCTCGGCAATGGTTTGAAATATTTAAAGTGAAATTAACGGCATTTTTCTTCATTTGTTTAATAGTTTTCAATAAGGTAGTAAAAAGTGGGGGTCAAAAGGAAATCACCACTTTCAACCATTGCTATAAAATCAATAAACATTAACACCATCATAAACTTGAGCGAAAATACTTCAACAAATGTTATATTCACTTTTTAGATATCTTGCTTCGTTAAAGAGTTATTTCAAAAGTGGCCATTTATATTAATTATCCTCATTTTCAAAAATCTAGAGTGAATTAATCTCTTTGTTACATAAAAAGCGTGCTTCATTTAAGATACAGTATTTCTGTATAAAACATTATCATAGTATAATTAATTAATAGTTATATTAAACTGTAATTAAGTTTATATTAATTATTATAGCCAATGAAAGCTATAATTAATTCAGAATTATTGTTAAACAGCAATAATTTAAAATAAATAATTCTCTTTCAAGTGGTTAAAGAAATTCATTATTTGAAAATTGTGAGTAAAACATATTTGAATGAAATCATGAATAAATGAAAAACTATACTTTATTCGGAGACCCTGTCCCTTAAGAATAACAATAGTGTTACAGCTAAGAAATACAAATCTGCTTATTACAAATATCTATATATAAAAGAGAAGAGTTAATTAAAGTTATGCTGAAACTAGGGATTCCTAGTAAGCTGGTAAGGCTATCTCGAATGACACTCACCGGAAGTAGCTGTAAAGTTAAGATCCAAGGTATGCTGTCGGATACGTTTGCGGTAAAAAGCGGCTTGAGACAAGGTGACACTCTATCCCCAACTCTCTTTAATCTAGCGCTTGAACATGCAATACGGGCCATTCGGACTAACCCGAACGGTACCATTCTCAACAGAATGAAACAACATCTAGCCTACGCTGATGATGTTGTGATAATGGTTAGAACAAGAACAGCGCTTGCGGGAGCTTTTGAGAAATTTGAAGATGCCGCAACAAAGATGGGTTTGCAGATCAATGACGACAAAACGGTGTACATGAGAACCTCGAGAAAGTCCAATAGTGCCAGTGAAGCTTTCTCTTTTCGAAGGAATGTCTTCCAGGCTGTAAGTCAATTTAAATATTTGGGAGCTCTCGTTACCGAGAAAAATGAAGGGCTGGAGGAAATGGACACAGAGCGAAGGTTCTTATAATTATATAAAACAGTAATTAGACCTATCGTTACCTATGGCTGTGAAACTTGGGTACTTACCAAAGAAAACGAAAAGATTTTGAATATATGGGAAAGGAAAGTACTCAGGAGAATATATGGACCTGTCTGTGAGGGTGGGCACTGGAGGATTAGAAAGAATGCCGAACTTCGACAGATGTACAGCGAGCCGGATCTGGTCTCTTTCGTAAGAAGGAATCAGTTGAGGTGGCTGGGAACATGTGGAGAGGACGTCAGCTGAGAGAATTCCCAAAAAATTACTGAAAGGTAAGCTTGGAGGACGTAGAAGTACGCCCACGTAAAAGATGGCTCGATGATTTGGAGGAAGTCCTCCGAAGACTCGGTGTGAGTAGATAGAGAAGACTTGCCCTAGAGAAAGAAGAATGGCGAAGAGTAGTGGAGGAGGCCCAGCTCCTTGAAGGACCGTAGCGCCAATGGGTAGGTAGGTAGGTAGGTATGTATAAAAGAACGAAAAAAAAATATATATCTTGATACAAGGTGATAAATATAATACTTCAGACAACACAAAGAAAAAAGTGAAAAAAAAGACACGAAGAAAAAAAGAAAGGTGGAAAAGTAAAACATATGTAATAGGTGATGAATTAAAATGCCGGATTAAAAGTACCAGTATACACGAATGAATGGTCGAGGGTAAGATGCTTGGATGATTTGAAGAAATGTTGAGGTAGAAGACTATTAGAGGGATCCAGATTTTGTACTGCTGAATGGAATTTTTAAAATTAAATCAAGTATTTTTTTCCCCGAAACAATTTCCACAATGCACCAATAACAACTTATACAAAATTGCAAAATATATATAACAAATAAAATTGGAAATCTGCCAGTTTCGTAATTTTCCTTTAAATTAAGACGATTGGCGGGCGAAGGGAATCTAATTTTTTTGGCAATGTATCTGCCTGTTTTTTTTCCAACATTACAACTATTGCTGAAAAATTTTGATTTAGGTACTTTGCTAGATCACTTAGCTGCAAATGTCGCATACATACATAATATGATCAGTTATTGCATATGGTTATTACATAATACGGTCAATCTACTGCAATGAAGTCATATATTTGTTACAATATTTTTTTTTGAAGGTGGCCAATGCACCGCGACCCGTTTCGATCTGTTGTGCTATGCCCCCTGGGTGCCGCAGGCCCAGAACAGATGTTCTTCTCAGAACATCCGTTCTATAAAACCTCCATCAGGTTGAGATCCCTGAGGAATCCCAATACCCTGACGGGCTCTAGAGAGGGTATATCCCCCTCCTCCAACTGGTAGCTATCCAGGTTCTTGAATCTTCTCTGAGTGGCAGCGACCTCGCAGTCTGTTAGGAGATGTAGTGGAGTTTTCTCCAGCTTCCCACAGAATCTACACGAGCAGGCACATTCCTAACCTAGCTTCACCAGGTGCCCTCTAAGTCGGCAATGCCCCGTGGAGGAAACCCGTAAAAACGCGGAGCTTGTTCTTACTCAATCCGATGCAGGCCTCCGATCTCCGTTGGTTATAATTTTCCAAGCAGATCTTAGCCTGCCGCAAACCGGGGATGGAGTACCAGAGTTGAGATCTCCTCGTGTCCTCCTCCTTCCTAAGTTCCTCCAACAGAAACTGGTCGCTGACCCCACAAAAAGGTTCCGGCCCTAGGAGCAGGGTCCTAGCACCTAACTTGTATATTGCTACAATATACAAATATAGCTTTTTACTTTCTCTTACTTCAGTAAGAAGAAATATTGTAATCATGTAATTTTTAGTGAGAGAAAGTATTGCGATCACGTCAAATTATTGAAAATTAGTTTTCAACGGATATATATATGCCTCTAGTACGACAAAAATGTTTGATGATGTAATGGGAGCCAAATCAATTAGAATCATTAGTCCAAACCAAGCGATTAACAGTTTGGTAATGTAGCGCTGAGAAGAATGAATGTTCTTGATGGTTTAGCTAAGGGGTTGCAAATAGGATTTGATCAATGTGCCAAAATATGCAACCCCTCCCCCTCTCACACACACACACACACACACACACACACACACGAACCAGTATCTATATTGATGAGAAATGCTTTAAGCTACGGAACTATTGGCACTATCTATGACAATACGAGAAGTGAAAATTGTTAATAAATAGAAGTGATATGAACAGGAAATCTTAACATTGCGACTCCTTCACACACTCCCTCTCCCCTAAAAAAAAAAAATCAATTTTCCTGGAGATATGAATCAAATAAAAGTCTCAAACCTTCAGTCAGAAGATTTTTGACTACTTATGATTTTGTTTTTATTTTTGAGATAATTTGTTGATATGCCAATATTTCACCATACGGATCATTTATTACTATTTTTTTTTTTTTTTGTATTCAGCGTATTTCGTTATCATATTCCGTAACGAAAATCATTTTTGGGGGGGACAAATATTACAATCAAAAGTGATATTTGTCAGTTAGTATTCCAAGTTTAAAGGAAATCACGTCGTTTTTAAGAAAATCCCCCCCCCCCCCAAGAACTCAAAAAACTTTTCTGTAAAATAACATTTCCGGTTAACCAATTTTCTTCAAATTTGGAATTCTATCAATATTTCTAATATAAATTAATACTGTGGTAGATGTGAGAAGAAGAGATTTGAAGAGAAATTTAGGCGTGTTAAGAAATGAATTAGTAGATTCATTGACATAATGAATAGAAATATGTAATAACTGCAAGGACTTTACACTGTTGAATGATATCAGAAAAAAAAAAGGTAGCGAGAGAATAGTATGAGAGAGACAGACTGGCTGAGTATTAGAAAATAAGTAGAATGATGTTTGCTGACTGGTGTTGATAACTCTTCTGAAATTGTTTTGTGTATGGCTAGCTCTTCTCTCTTTTATATGGGATTCTCCCTCTCCAGTTCGGCCTAGGTAGGGAGTCATTAGATTCTTCGGACTCCCTACCAATCGTAATGATTTTAATTGATTTAGATCCCATTACATCATTAAAACATGTATTTCCATAGAAAACTCAACTTCGAAAATTTGATAAGATCACAATAATTCTTCTTTTGGCAATAAGGGTAAATAAAAAGGATAAAAAAAAGAAAAGAAAAATAATCCAAGGAAGTTATTAATTAAATTTTAATTATTTACAAAATTCGAATATATGCTTTTTAATGAATTACAAACCAATTATTTACAAAAGTAAAGTTAATAATTAATTTCTATTTTATCATATAATTATCCATTATTTTCGTATTTCTAAAGGAAACCTCTTGAAGAGAAAACATGAGATGTCAGTAAGTCAAACAGCACATATATACGGTGAGGTTAGACGGAGAGTGGTATGAAGGCTGAGAGTCACGTCAGTATAAGGTAACAAATTACTGACACAACAAGTAGCAGCGCCAAGCTTTACCACAAGTCTTACATTAATTACCCCTGAATTCAAAATTACTTTAACTTCAGTAGGTAGAATTCATTAAAGCATCAAGTACACTCATACGTATTTCTTGGGAAGGTAAGACACATATGTATGTATGTGTATACATTATATATTATGTATAAAATGGTAAACTAAATATCTATAGTTACTATTAATAGACTAATTTATATTTAATTTAATTTTACAAAAGCTTTAGTTTATTTTAAGGATAGTATACAGGCGACTTGAAAGATCATTGTGACCGGCGGTTTCTCAGTGTTCTACCAGCTTCAGAGCAGTGTCCTCTACGTATAGACAACGCTGCCCAACACCGGTCGGTGAGTTGTAGAGGCTCCTAGGAAGAAAAAAATCCAAGAGCAGCACTCCTGGTGCGCTAACAGTAAGCTAATCTTCCCCTTACAAAAACCTTAACTTGATGATATCTTTGTTTAAAACATCTATCTAATCTTTTAATGTATACTGGCTCTGCGTATGTGATTTCTCATTTTATTTGCAGCAAAAATGAAACGAGTTAATTGAAACTGAGCCAACGCCTCAAAGTTTTCATCTAGGAAAGTTGGTTATCTTTCTGGTTCTCTTCAGTTTTCAATGAAGTTTCACTAGCATTTTGTGCGGCATTTGTTATGAAAAATTATGTGGCCTAGATATACGGGAGCTATCTTCTTTACAGAGTGCTAAAAATTTCTCGATTTTTAACCATTAAGGTTTTTTGATCTTAAGGAGTATTTTAAATGTTGCATCGTAAACATTTTTGCATACAATGACATATCTATATTATTTGCAGGTCCTCAATGATCCAGGTTTTTATACTTCACTCCTCCAGAGTAATGAATCGTAGCATCTGACCATTTTGATTCTGAGTTATAGACAAGTTTACGGAAAATGAATGGAATAAACATTGCTCTGTTGAGGATATTGACAATAGCAAACGTTGATAACTTCAAGTTTCCAAGTTGTTGCACTCAACCCGTATTATCCTAACTGTTACGCTCCCCTGCACTGAACTGATGATTAGGTATATCTTTCAAGTATCCAGATCCTCTCAAGTGCTACCAGAAAATTATATTCAACATTCTAAGAGATAGATATATTTAGAGACAGTCCAAAAATCATTCTCAACAAAGAAATTGCTAGTTTCTGAATAAACATTAAGTTTCTGAATGAAGGTTTTTCTAACCATCATTCAGGATTCAACTGTCACTTTTATTTGGCAATCTCTTATCAGAAAAATTGACTACTACGTGATTCTGCGGTGAAGCTGTAACGTTAAGCTTTTCTCTAAATGGTCTTTTTGTAAGGGTGTTGTGAGGAAGATGTTGGTTGTTGATGATGATAGATAAACACCTTAAGATTGGTTTAAGATATATAATTGATATGTGTATATGTATAACTGACTGCCAGGGACTTTACACTTTAGAATTTACAGACTGACGTGGCTAATTTACGGAACTGACAGACTGACGTGGCTAAAATGATATGTAGGGAGTGTGAAGCAACAGAATGATGTCTGATGTGTAAGACTCAATTGAACAGAATGATCCTTGACTGTCTCTCTCTCTCATATATATATATCCACTGGCCGAACCTCTCCTCTCTGTGCGAGAGAGGCTGTTTCTCTCCGCTAGAGTGGATGAGTGGTGGGGGTTCACTACCCCTACACTTGTCAATGTTCATTTATAGTGTCTCCATCTTTAATTGCATTTATAGTACATTTATAGACTCAGTGTATATTTTCTGAAAATTATTATTAGTTATTTCTATTATCATGTAACTCCACAGCAGGGAAAACTTACCGGCCCACAGAAAATATTAATGAAACAAACAGAAAAATCACCCATTCCGGCATAAATTCACGAAAAATACGCTACTCACATGAAAAACTTAACCTTAGTAGTATGCATGTGAGTTTCCACTATATATAACAGATGGTTCAAAGTATCGTGGAATTCATCGAGATACGAGTACCATATCATACTCTAATTGGGTCACTAGCACATGTGGAATGTACGTGACCAGATAAATGTAATGGAGTTACTAAGTTAACTTAGCCGCAAGTATGGGCGATTAAGAAAGCATTAAAAAAGAAATACATGTTATATGGAAACGTAAAAAGAAAAAAAAATGTATAAAAATTAAAACGAAATTTCTGTGATTTCATTATTTTAAGAATTGTTTTTTTGTAACAGAGTTTGTATTATTACTGAGTGTGAACCTTCTTTTGTTTTACGTCAGAGAATGGGGCGCACATAAATATGGCAGAAAGTATTAGTCCGAAGTCGGAAAAAGTTTGAGAAACGTTGGCTACTATGTAACCGTCATATGAC